>JABCKT010000468.1:0-13526 GCA_018858115.1 Tephrocybe rancida | reverse complement strand
CCATCAGAGAGTTTTGTCAGCTTTTCAAGAAGCTGAGAATGGATATCAGGCAGGCTCTTTGATAAATACAATCCAATGTCATTCTGAACAGTCTGTTTTTGAATATTCTGCAAATGAAGAACTGTTCCTTGAGGAAGGGTATTACAAAGCCTGGATATCTGTTCATCCTCCCGGCTTGTAACAAAGAACTTTAATCCCCTCAGCCTTGTAGCTCCAACTGCATGAAGCAGGTGTTTTAAAAACACAGAGCCACTCTGATTCTCATCCAGAGCATCAACAACAGTGATAAGAGGTGAAAGGCCCAAACGTTCAGAGGCACTAGCTTCCCAGGGCTGTATGAGCATCTGTATCAATTGAACATCCAAAGTAGCATGAGCCAGCTCTGAATTCTTTTCCAGAGCCTCTGCTAAACAGGCTGCATATGAAGATGAGTGATCACAGAACCTCCGACAGAGAGTAGATACAAGTAGGCCACTCTCTCCACTGTCAAGCTGACGAGAGCAGAAATAGGACACTAAAGGCAACCTCAAGATGCTAAGGCCATGAAGCATAGACCAGTTGGCATCTCCATCATTGTACCTGTCATCTACAAGCTCACAAATGGTCTTAGCAACAGTAGTCTTTCCAATACCTGCTGGACCAGCAAGCCAGTAAACAGGTTCACCATCTGGCTGTTGTAGCCAAGATATAATACCCTTAAGGACATCAACTCTGGTACCTGGAGTACAAGCCCTACGGTCAACAGTGTCTGACTGAACATATGCACTATGTGCTGCTGTGGTAGAAGTTGGTAACCTGTGTAACTCAATTCTCTGATTCAAGGTCAACACTTGTCACTATTCCTTTTTCTAAAAATGAATTACCTGTCGGATTGTACTTGTATCATGTTCAATTGCCACTAAAAAAGCAACCTACAGTGGCTAATTAGTGTCTGGTGAATGATGAGAGTGACAATAAACTTACTTTGAATTGCTCAAGAGATTCACTGATATTCTTGTAAACACCCAAAAGAGTAGTTGCATCCTTTGACCCCTGAAGCACATGCCTGAAGAGACCATGTGACTGCATCTCCTGAATTTTCATCAACTCAGTCTGTATTGCACTGAGAGAAGTATGAGCAGACAAATCAGACAAAGGAAGGGTGGAGCTACATACATTGCAAAGTTCATAAGGTTCTTTTCCTTTCCAAAGACATTTTTATGACCCTCAAGGCGCTTTGCAGATGTCTCAAGGATTGGCAGTAATCCTTCAATACGTGCCACTGTGTCTTTCATGTCCTCTGAATTGCTGCTCACAATCTATGTTTGATTACCACATGTCTCCTCAGGTATGTGAGTGGGTGTACCTTTGCCAGATCAACAACAGCCATGATGCCACCAAGTGCTGCCTTGAGGAATGGGTTCCAGTCAGAGGCTTCCTTGGCAACCCTCAGCACTGTCAAAATGCCATCAAAGGCCACCTTCATGCCTTCTGTGGGACAATTAACAGTTTAGCACATGCAACTCCAGATCTGATGCCAGCTTACCTTTGATCTTCCTTGGATCCTGAGAAACATTGGGACCAGGCAGGTCATTTGTCAAGGATACAGGGTTTCTGGCTGCAGACAGCTGATGAACAGTACTGGAAAGAGAGACAGAGAGAAATGCTTACCAGGATTGTTAGGATATACAGCAAGGTTGGGGACTGTGGTCACAGAGCCACTTTCATTGACGTTCATTGCCGACATAGAACTCGCGGCTGTATAGACATGAGTTCTTGGCAAGGAAATGGTAGGGTGGGGCATGTATACCAGCTAGGGTCACAGAGTCGTGTTGGTTGACGTTCATCGCCGACATAGGACCTGCTGCTGCATAGATGTGGGTGCTCAACAATCAAGAGTAAATAAGATATACATACCTGCTGGGGTCGCGGGACTGCCTTGATCGACGTTCATCGCTGACATGATACCCAATGCTGTACAGAATATCAGTGCTTGGTTAGAAATGGTGAAGGATGAGGCAAGCGTACTGGCTACACCTTGAGCACTCGCAGCGGTTCCGGGGACTGCAGAGGTTGTAACACCTGGAGCTTGTCGGTGAGTAATGGTGAACAAATAGTGTGGATGCTTACCAAATGCTTACCAATGTTAGCCACGAGCTGAGTAGCAGATGCGCTGGGAGCTAGGAAAGGCCACTTGAGTCGCTATGATACACGAAATTGCCTTGAAGTACACTTACCAGCCAAATTTTCCACTGACCGAGCAGCAGGAGTACTCGGGGTGGAGCTACTCTTGACGAACATGGAACCTTTGAATGGAGCGAGGAAGCGCTTAGACAGCGATGGCTTTTCACTGACTGCACTGGATGCTGGGAAAAGTCAATTGAGCCTTATTTAATGATGATATGGGACAGTATTGACACTTACCAGTCTGATTCTCCATTAGTTGGGCAGCAGGAGTGCTCGAAGCAGAGCTACTCTTTGTGGACTTGGGACTTTTGACTCGATCGAGGAAGCGCTTGCCGAGAGATGACTCTTTCCCATCAGGGGCAGGTGCGATAGGGGTATTATCCACGGGAGGCATGTTTCTGAGAGTTGTAGTTGGTTTAAACAGTTTCAACAATTTACGCAAGATGATAACTTGAGTGAAGATGAGTCCACACAGGGCGCCAAATTTGACAGGAGGTTTACACGCACAGACTCGGCTTCGGAGTTCGGATTTGCCTTGCTCAATGTGACACTTCACTTTATTCCAGTACCGCTTCTGATGCACAACCGCAGGGCATCGGGCACCCCCGCTTGGACAATTGGTATCTTGCCTCTAGGTCCAATCTCCCTCTTGCGCTGTTCAAGCTGTGATCAGTGCGTCCCTCCTCTCACCAGACGATGACGGCGAATTCGTAACACCTCCCCTGTACTTCGTCAACACTCCTCCGCGCTTGGAATCGCCCGGGGTGCCCACACGACATTGAAGATTGCAGCCTTAGCGTACGCCAACGTACTCCCACTCCACATTTCCCCGCCGTGGGCCTAAAGATCCCCCCTTGTGATAAGGTCGCGATCTTCCTTCTGCATCCTTGATCGGTTTTTTGAGGTATTATACGTCCTCCTATTACTTGCATGCTTAGTATCGAGCTCACGTTCGACCCCACCAGCCATACATCAAACAAGGACCCCATTCTCCGCCTGACGATGGATTCGTCGGTTAAGCAGCGCATGGGGTACATTTTACGATGCAACACAACGACACAGGAGTTTTCCAGCGCTCGCAATTGTCACGACTCTCAGCGCCGCTTCACGCCTTTGCCGTGCCCTATACATAGGCAAAGCTCGCAAGGATCTCCCGCTGCTGCATCAGCATCTCACCATGCTCACGATGAACTTCGCGGTTTGGCAACACTTCCCGGAAACTGCAAAAAAAAACTGCGAATGTTTTCGACTCACCTGTCATGCCCTCCTCGACTATTACCTTACCATTAGACATCCCTTACTCTCACTTTTTCGAACATCAACTTCATATCACTACCCTCTTGTTGAGCTCGAGAACCCATCCACTCGGCCTTCGACTTTCTACGGCTCCCGCTGCGGAGTCTCGGGCTCACGGATAGCGCTGTAGCTTCAACGTACAAGCACAGGTTTTTCACAACATTCCTGGCCAGGTCGCAATGATTTGGCCTCCGAGAGACACCAAACCTTGTTTCCATGTTGTAGTAGCGGCTGACGACTGGGAAGAACAACCTAGAGACCGCAAATGGGGCCAGGTGAGTCATACCGTATTCGATTTATCAATTTCTGCTGACTTGAGAGCTGATAAAATGAAAGTGGGATGCGATGGCAAGTTCGGAGTTCGGAACTGCATCCTCCCGTCCACCACCACCATAATATTCACGGAGGCCCATCGTTCTCGTCGGCTCCTCCAGATTCATTCTCAACACTGCGCGAAACACCACGGGAGTGGCTTGATATTTAACCAACTATGCCGCCGCTAACATGGTATGTAGTTGGCTGGCTCTATAGATTTTCTTTGCCTTTTTTTCTGACACGATTATCAATACAGGTGGTTCATATGACCTCAGAAATCTGCTCAACGTCGAACCCTCACCATTTTCGGAGCCTTATCTCGCCAAACCACCCTGAACGAAGCTGGCACCACGTTGACTCGCAGAATTCGAACTCCAGAACTTCGAGGGAGCTTTCTTTCGGATGAGGACGGCCCATAGGGAAAAGCAGTGGTGGATGTAGAATGTATGTGGTACGTGGCTTTCACACTGAGGCTCAAACCGATATAATGACGTTCTTCTGAAGTCCCTTCACCGCTGTTTCTGTCGCATCGAAACTCAATCGTTGGTCCCAAATCACCCCAAACGACACCCCCGGCTTGACAGGACTCATGGAATAACTGTCTCCTTTCCCTTCATATCCAATGTCCCTCAACAACCTTCGCATTCGTGGTATGTGTCTTGCTTTTACCGAATGCCAAATTCATTTTCTGACGCACATACAGCCCATTCCTGGTGCCAACGTTGCTTCATTGCTTCATCCACGCACAGAACTCGATACCAGGGCGTCTGTTGACCACATTGAGACCATTGACAACGTCAATTTTATGCTCAGACAAGGCTCTCTAGATTCGGACACGAGGACGGACTCCATCGCTCAATCGTCCGCCAGCTTTATGACACTCCACCCCTCTACAACTCTGCATTGCCTGTCGACGTGCTAAACGCGGCTTTGCAGCGCTGTCGTGAGCCACGAGGATCGAATATTTCGCCCGTGTTTACCAAGGATGCGCGGTATCATTCCGACTCCCTGGAGTCCAAATGTGGTCTTCCGCGCCAATACATAACCATAGTAAACACAGGAAGCGCGTGTATATCCAAAGGGCTCTGCATCGTCGATATGGCCCTCACAACCGTACGCTGGTCCTGCGGACTCCCTCAATACACGATTGCAAGTTCATACCAATTCCCCGGCCCCACGCACGATCCTCATGAAGCCTCGGCGGTCCACCTCGATGGATGGCCTCGTGGAGCTACGCTGGAGGGCAAAGATAGTTTTCGGCTTACGAGGTATGTTCGCAGCCTCGTGCTGCCTTTCGATCAATGCTCACACTTTTTCTGTCGGCTAGAACTTCGCTCTCACATGTCAAATATCAGGATACGAGTCCTGGGATCGTGAACAATTGGCTCATTCCCACCCTGCCTTGCACGCTCGCGAGATCCATGTCACTTTGCATACGGACGCTCGCAAAAATGCTGCAGTGAATTCAGACTTTGTTACTGTTGGCATGGAACTACTCCTTTCCGGCCAGCTTCTCACCGACTTCAATGCAAGCATTACCTAGACTAATATAATTGGGGTACCACTGGCATGGACCCTTTTGCCCGTGTTTTCGATCCAACACAATATAATTCCCTTCAACGAGCCTGCGTATTCAATTCTCCACAATCGATCGAGACCCCCCCATCTCCCCCCATCTTTGCGCACTCGTTGCTTATATTAGCTCACCAACCGATGCTCGTGGTTACGATCTAGCGGTGTTCGGAATGATACGATGATGTTCATGGCGTGTCTCCATGGCTGCGACTATACACTATCAAGCAAGCAGGCCGCTCGTTCAACCCGATATTGTTACGCTGCAATTTCATTGCGCTTCAGTATCTATATTTACACCTCGCATGGGAGGCTGGGCTTCTCGACGAATTCCATATGGTATGTACCCTTTCGTTGCAGGGCTTTCTGGAAAACCTTATGCCATCTTGCTAACTATTCATTTCAGATAAACTAATGGTTGTCGGCGTCGCTTAAAGCTGGCCTGCGCGTTCGATGTCCGATCCTACGAGGAAATCAACGCTTTTCGCCGATATCTACGAAGGAGGCGCAATCCCCGGTGCGCAGGCACAGCTGTCAACACTGAACTCTACGCCGTGGGACACAGTGAAGATAAACGGTCTGCACGAACAATAGGGTACCCACGCCCATCGGCCCGTGGATTGCTATCCTACTGTGCTACGAAGTTGCTTTTCTGCCCCTTGTAGAAACCTCAACTCTAGGCACGATCTCCAGGAAGGCCCAGGTCCGTGTCAGTGGGGTGTAACAATCTCGTTAGAGATGGTATTCGGCTTGTGATGTAGGTTCACCCCTCGTGCTCCCTTCTCAATGCTGAGCTGATTCTCCTTGGTATGTTTGAAGTGTGCTCTTTTCCCCCTCCTAGCTAAGCACTGCAAGACCGCTGGTGCCGATTGATGTGTCTCATCGCTCCACGCGTCGAACTTATGCATTCTTCGCAGATGGACAGTACTTCCTCCGCCCGAATGACGGTCCCGTTGACGGTCCTGGGTCCAAGTCACGTGTGTCTCCAGAGGGGGGGGGGGCGCGCGAGGTGGGGGAGCGGGGAAGGGGTTGGCGCACGGCGTCGATGCGTCAAACCAACGGGAAATGAAACAGATCAAGGAGATTGATGAGAGTGATGGCTGGGAGGGTTTAAAAACATGTATAGATAGCCGGAAAACATTATATATTCATAATTATACCTATATTCGGGACCTAGGAAATAAAATCAAAGCCAGACGGGCCTATCCTTGTGAGGCAGGGGCTGCAAATGGGAGCCGAGCGAGGCTCCAGAGGGACTGTCAATGGGACCGTCAATTGCATTGTGCACAAATATTTCGTGATTTATTTGGCGGAGCGCCAGCGAGCGCCCTGCCAAAACCCCATCGTTCTCAGACCACTTTGTGCCGCCCAAATGACGGTCCCATTGATGATCCCTCGGCAGCTGGTCGGCACGCTCAAAATCTGTCCGTTCAGCTATGGTCCATCACTGATTTTAGTGTCAGGGTTTGATTGGGGTTTGATTTCAGGAGGACTATCTCGCTTTTTCAGGTTCTGTGGCTCTCCTCCTTCCTGAAAAGCTTTATTTTGCTACTTTCATACTACTTGCTACATGGGTATGCAAAAATTTCTGAGCTCGGAATGTGCAGAGAGCCTTAAAACACGTTTTCGATGCCAGCATCAGAGACTTGGTTCAAACTACTCGATCGGGATTGATGCCATCAATCCTGACACATCCCTTCCGTTTCAGGGCGGGGCCGTCATTCGGTACGTTCGAAACCTTTCTTCCCTGTGCATTTTCAACCTTGTGGCGACCTCCTTGATTTCCGCATCTCCCCATTTGTCAGCCCTTACTGCGTCACTCTGGCATTTATTCAGCACGAATTCTCAGCAATATCCTATCCTATCCTGCCCCACTCATCACGATCTCGATTCACTACGTTCAAGCGCCATCTATCGGAGGGTCTGTGTAACTGTGGGAGAATATGGCTAGATCCATCTCGGCGCCTAGATGTACCAATCCAGGCCACCTAGCTGCCAGGGTCGGTCCAGCTATGTGTGCATCTGTATTAGATAATGTAACTTGACCCTGTCTAGACGGCTATACAGACCTCAACCTATCTGTGCCTACGTGCCTCGTTTAAGTCAGCCTATATGGGCTGTATGGATGCCTGTCAAGCCCAAGAAAGCACTGTCCCCAGCCACGAGCAATGCACCAATGAACGACATTGAAATCCATGCACTGAAGTTGTGTGCAGCAACAGTGAACTTATCTGGAGAACACGTAATTTGTTCAAAAAGTGTGTTTTACACTATCGATCTCCTGCCACTTACACCAAACTATCACTGTAATGGAAATGTTATCCATGTTAGTAGAATAAAGGTAACACTCATCCAATGTCTCGACGATACAATTTATGTACCTGGAAAATCATCAGACTAGCCCATCGGATTTGTGCCTGACAGTACAATGAGGTCACAGCTTGGAAAAAACCTGTCCATTACGATGGTATGCAAGTAGTACAGAGAGAAGGTAGGACATAGGTGCATCTCCACAGAGCACTATGGCAAGGTATGTGTTGATGTCTATCCAGAGGCGACCATGTCATCTAGACCGATCTGCCCGTATCTCAATCAGTGGCATGTTTATCCAAACTTGCCCAACCCTTTGCTTCCCCTAGGGTTGGCAGGAAGTCCATGGTCAAATTGCATTTTGACCATCACCACTTTGGCTAACTGGCCAACTTACCAAACTGGTAAAGTGCATCAGATGCCATCACATCAATGGTTCGCCTGGCATCTAAGCTTGTTCTGTCACTCGTTGAGACTCTTTGAAAGGTTAATTGTGTTATTTTGGGTGACTTGTGGGCATATCTAGGAGCTTTTGCAATGAAATATTGGTTTATTTTGTGTGGGAATGTTGTTTTGAGAGCAAAACAAGCATTTTGCGGAGTTTTAAATAGTCACTTTATCAGCTCGCGTCAACTTAATTGGGAGCCATTCACTCTCACACCATGTATTTGAGTGATAAGTCTGCTCAATACACAAACTAAAGACTGATATAAGACAAATCTAGGCAGAACTTATGTAACCCCTACCTGTGTGGGGCTCAACCATTGTTTCACTCTGATTGAAGTGGAATCTATCAGGAACAAGCTGTCTGAGAGCTACTTAGACTTGGTCCTTTGAGGTGAAAGTGAACTAATATGTCATTCAAGTCCTCCTATATCACAAAATGAATACATAGCTACCTCGTCAAAGTATCTTGATAACCTGTTTACAACAAGGAACTTGTTTTCTACTTGTTTGTGTCAAGAATGACAGATATTAATAAGACTAGATAAGATAAACAAGACTTAATCAAATGAGTTCTAACATATTGTGTTAATTCAACATCTGTTAACCATGAATACATGGTTTTTATAGATTTTTCTGTAATAAATGGAACTAGATACAATAGGTAAAAGTCTGTAAAGAGGGAGTCCATGAAATCAGTAAAGGAGAAATGACGATATATGTGCTGAAAATAGAATAGAAGGCAGTGCGAGGTAATGAGGAGGAGAAAATCAGTGAGTTGAGAGGTGGGTCAAACACAAGTCCTTTGGATGGAGGCGGAAATCAGATGTGTTCTTGTTGTTCATGACATTTTGGTCTTCAGATCAGTCCTGAAGTCCATAGGTCAATATTTCAGTGGGGTGAAGATACATAGGGTCTGTTCAAGACATCAAGGAAGGCTGAGAGTACAGTCTCTGATACTTATAGCCTCTTCAAAACTCATCAAGCGGAAGTATCACCCAAATACACAGCATGACAGTGAATGGCTCCCAATTAAGTCGACCCAAGCTGATCACATGACTATTTAAAACTCCGCAAAATGCATGTTTTGCCCTCAAAACAACATTCCCACACAAAATAAACCAATATTTCATTGCAAAAGCTCCTAGATATGCCCACAAGTCACCCAAAATAACACAATTAACCTTTCAAAGAGTCTCAATGAGTGACAGAACAAGCTTAGATGCCAGGTGAACCATTGATGTGATGGCGTCTGATGCACTTTACCGGTTTGGTAGTCGGCCGGTTAGCTGAAGTGGTGACAGTCAAAATACAATTTGACCATGGACTTCCTGCCAACCCTATTCCCCTGGGTTGTTCGGTTTTGGTGGCTGGCACCATCTAGATGCAGCTGCACAACCCTAGGCTAGGTCACAAAATGAAAGATCCCTGATTAGATAGGGCCAGGTCTGTCTAGTGACGTGCAGGGGTGGGCCGCTGCAAGCATGGCATATCTGAGATCCGTAAATTAAAACAATCGAGTCATACTCGCAACTAAACCATATAGTTGACATTGAACTGCGGCATCTGATCACAATGTTATCTGCACCTTGCCTTGCTCCATCCTTCCCTGCTACGTTCTGCTTGGTTACATTCCACTATGGATGCATAGCAGCCCCCACCCACCTTAGGAAGGCATCTAAAGCTGAGTTAAGTATTCCCCTTTGACTGGACTGCCAAAATGCAGTCCTCACTGTCACCTTCTGTTGCCTTTTCTGCCTGTCATGGCACCTGGCACCTATGCGGATATTTTCATCAACTAGCAGAGGCATTCTTGAGATGGGTATCGGCCAACAATCCAATAATGTCTACAATACACTCGGATGATGTACCTTTGGTAGGAGCAAGATGGTATGATTTTGGCATGCAGGCCGTAATGTCTGTAAGTTTGCATCAAGTTAGAGATGTAAGTTAGAAGCATACTAACCACTCATTCGTCTGTCCCATAGACTGATACCTGCTTGATCTACCATATGGTGGACAGTGTGTTATATACACTCAAGCCTAGGTCCCCCCGAGTAGTGTTGCTTTGTCAGTAATTTCAGATGTACGTACACGTGCATACTGGGAGTCATGGTGTCATCCTCCACGTCTCTATGGAGATGCAGGTTAGCCCACAATGCCCGACTACCACCAACGTTGCTCTGCATGAGCTGGTAGCATCTACACAATTAAAGACCACGAACAGAACCGGTACCACCCCCAAGGATAGTGACCTCTCATGTGGGTAGCTAGTAATTTATGTTCAATTGTTAGACGTTTAACATGCTGAAGTGAGTGTACCGTAATGAAGCGTAGTGTAGTTAAGCATACTGTAAGTCAAGATCCTCAACGTAATATATTGAGACTACCGCCACGCCCGACAAAGGGCTATTCCCAGATAACATGATGGGATCACGTATGTTCAGATGCATGACGGCTCACCCAGAATGGCCTGAACCAGAAGGTGATGAGTCGGTATCCTGGTGTGTTGTGGAGAGCACAGCCTTTACCACGTATGGGATGGACAACTTGATCTATGTGGTGCTCAATACCTCGAAAAGGACCATCAGTGCCGCTGTGTACAGTTCGAAAACAATTCAAAAATACTCTTATTTGCTAACATGGGAATCGAACCTGCTAGCGACTTTGCCTTAACATTTTGCTTGAGCACCTGCCCAGCAATAGTACATGATGAGAAGGCATAACGCCAGCAAACACTGAGCAAACATACACCCCAGGGGCTCATCCACGGGCTTCACCGTGTCCATGTGGCGCTTCATTGACGCCGCACCTGCATCCTCACCGATCATCCTCTTCCTCTTCCAATCTCTCTCCCTCTCCCTGCTCCTACTCCCACTACTTGCCCCCGCCCGTCCCCCCTCACCACATCCGGGATTATTTCAAGGCACCCTTCATGTTCCTTATGGATGACATTGATCTCCCCCTGCACGACAACCCCATCCAACCACTGGTGGCACTTGAGCTCCAAGGTGCGCACACGCGCTTGTCGAGGTGTAGATGGTATATGGGCCTTAGGAACACTGTGAGGGCGTCAGCGTCTTCGACAGCAAAGAGGTATTTGTCGTTCAGCACAGATTCAAGGTCACCTGTGGGGGAAGGGGTTAGTAAAAGTGAAACAGAGGAGAGAAAGCGGAAATGATGTATGAAAGAAGAGGTATTAGAGGGAGGGCAAGATGTGGGGGGCTACACAAATTGCTGAAGGCTCGAGAGGCCGCCCCACCAAACACGAGACAGGCACCCACATGCGAAGAACGAGACCACACTACAGTGGTCTCACTAACTGGACCCCAGCACAGCTCCAACAAATGCCATTCGCACCCAGAATCGCTCCCAACTGTGCAGATTCTCGGTCCCATCATCCAACAAAGAGCCAGCCGACAACGCAGAACAAAAAACAACGAAACCAAATGCCAAAAAAAACACCACCCACCTTCCCGATTGAAAAGCTCCTCTGCATCCTTTCCCACAAACGCGACGCTCTTCGGATCTCACCGAGATCTGCGCAATGTAGCCATCATCCTTGTAGTACTGTGAGCCTGAGAGGGGTTGAAGAGGTAGTCACTGCTGTAATTAGTTTTGACCATCTGGAGGGTGGGATTAGTGAGGGTTGGAGCAGGGCCATTGAAGAAACAGGAAGAACGAGAAGAGGGTGAAGATGGGATGGGAGGGAGAGGAAGAAGGAGACAGGGGAACAAGTGCGACGGAGGAGGGGCAGGATAGGAGCATGAGTCAATAGGTAGGCGTGTACACGAGGAAGAGTTGAGATAACATAGGAGGGGATTGGGAACATGCAGCCTGAGCGAGGGTGGGAAGGGGATGGAGGTACATGCTGGGATAGCGGAGGATTGGGATAGGGTGAAATAAAGAGATGAGGGCAAGGGGAAGCGCAGGACGAAAAAGATCAAGAGATGGATGGGGGACGGGATTGTACGTGATGGTGTAGGGAGGGAGCGGTGGTGAGTATGATGGTACATTGGTAGTGGGCAAAGGGGGGCAGTGATGCGCGTGTCGCAAATGCAGTGGCACAGTGGTGTGACGCATGTGTAGGTATATATAATATCATATCGAGGTGCGGTTACATCGCGCCCCGCATAACATTAGGGTATAAAGAACGGACGGATGAAGGGAGGAAATTAAGAAAGAAATCAAAACTCACGTTAACACAAGCAACACTCAAATATCTGCACTAGGCCCCCACTTGACACCGAGTATGACCTCGGGACCTCATCCCGCCTCGTCCGGACGCCGTCCATGACGTGGTGTTCTGTCCAGATTGCTATAGAACGGTGCGATCAGGTTCCAAGATAGAGCTCTTTGTTACAAGAGTCACATTAGTACACGCAGTTGCTTCTTGCAACAATTACGTAAATTAGCGAATCACCTTGGGCCCGGTGTTGTTTACAAAGGCCAAGACCAAACATTGCATAAATGGAAGGGAGGCTCATGCGCCCACACCCAGTTGGCGGCCAGTGCTGCCTGCTAGCAACCCAGAGCAACTCCCTCCTCTCAATAGGCATTACACATATTATCAAGGCAGCGCAAGCGGGAGAGGAGCACGGTGAACAAGAGCATTGCCCAGATAAACCACTCACAACACAGTGTGTCATAAATCAACGTACGCAGTGACAAAGATTCTAACGGAAAGTGATGTTAGCAAGCAAAGCATGAGATTATTTGCTGACAACCAGTAGCATGTCACAGTGCAAGCATGAAAGCGGAGTGTGAAAAAAAGCGGACAACGACTGCGACATCAGTGAGCCTAACCACCACGTGACTCGAAATTTTTGCGGACAAAATCAGCGCCAAAACCCGATAGTAATACCGAGATCTCTAACACAGCATAAGATCGGAGATTATCCAACTTGGGTAATCTGAGGAATTTTGAGATATCCCACAAATATTCCCACATTCTCCTTCAACAGATTTTACCCTCGTCATTTTCCTGTGTTCTCTCAAAGTCCCCCGCAATATACTTTATCTAACATCTATTGCGTGAATTCACCTGATTACGAGCACCAGCGACCTCCCGCGAACGATAAGTTCTTCTCTTCCCTATATCTCTGACATGCCACCACGGCCTGCTGCCCCTACATACAGATGCTTCTGTGCCAAGTGCTCGCGACATCCCAATGGATATGAATACCAGTCGAGAAACCTTATACAAAAGCATATTCTCCAATACGGGCCAGTGCCACTGCCGGATCACATTGTAGAAGACCAGGCCCATGTCCATCAACAGGCACAAGAAGACGCAGGACATCGAATTCTGGAGCCGCAGGTGGCAGCGCAGGTCAATCACAGACGACGAAGCAATGCCGAGCAACTACTGGAGGAACCAATGGACAACTTCTTTGATGCCGACGACAACTTCTACGACGACG
>JABCKT010000467.1:0-13539 GCA_018858115.1 Tephrocybe rancida | reverse complement strand
AGAGGCGACAGGTGGAAATCAGAGGAAAGCGAGGCTTACTACATCTAAATCCTGCCTGATACAAATGGTACACCGTACGATAGGCTCCTTCACTCAATTCAGTGACGATGATGTTGGGCCTCCGAATGTCGCCATGGACGAACCCCTTGTCATGAAGAGCCTTCACCTTGCGCAAATCGTCGATCACGTCCTGGGGTAACTTGCGACCAATCCAGTCTGGGTCCCTGAGTGATTTGCCAACAATATGCTCCATTGACCACCATATGCAATTTTCCATAGTCCCGCTCAGAGGTAGACAAGGGTACACAATAGAGTAGGCGCGGTGCCATGCCAAGCGTTGACCGAGTTTGATGAGCATCCTTCCTGTAACCTGAGGTGAACTTCACTACGATCCCTTGCTGGACCGTGTCATCTGTCCGATCGGAGCAAGAAATATGTCACAGCCGGGGTCCCTCTTCCTCAGTGCCCGAATGTAAGTAATTTCGGTGATTTTGCCATTAACGGTAAACGATGTAATGGAGGTGTAGGATTGTCGAACGTCAACTTGAGGCGTGGGTGGCCGGGGCATTGGTGAAGGTTCAAGTGAGTCATACCAGTGTCGAAGAGATGAGATACATTTTCGTAGAGCATAAAAGTAAAAGGTGCGCGCAGTGTTGAAAATCATTTCGTCATCGTTTTCTCGACTGTTGGCGAGCCACATATACGGGGTGAGCCGTTGCACAAGGGGTTGTATGGGTACACCGCGCCCAAGATGCAAACCAAGGCCTATCTACGGCTATAACGAATGTCAGGCAGCACGACACACGAAGAAAGTATCTGTGCTGAAAGATAATTAGCTATGGGCGACAAAGAAGCAGAGACCACATACTGCGGGATCTCCCCAAGTTTTGATATAAGAAACGCGGAGTGATCGGATCCACCCGTAGCCATCTCTGACTACTCTTCGACAAGTACAAGTGGAGCGGACTGGCGGAAGCTTCGAAGGCTGTAGTCTGCCGCGCTCAAATCAAGCTTGACTGATTGTTCCAATTGTACCCCAAGGATCTCGCTCAGGTGAAAACGTGTGGGTACGCGATCCCTCTTCTCGAAAACGACTTGAGAAATAGACCGTGAAAGCTCAGCTGCGGGGACGGAGTGTTCATAAAGAGCCGCAACCTGCTTAGTGTCGCATGCCAAGAACGGAGGATTCGTTCATTGCATAAATAGAATAGATGAAGTATCTGCCATTCCCAGTTATCCGTGCATCATTGTCCCGCCAAAGGACCAACACTCTCCCAGAAGCTGCATAGTCACACCATTAGAGGGATTGAGATCTTAATATTGGAGTGGGCTTACCTGCAGCGCTGTAGTAACAAATTGGAGGTATTGATTGGCCCGATGGCAGGGGCACCGTTCTCTGTTCGGTTGAAAAGCATCTCCGCCGAATTGTCCGCCCAAACGTTCCAGAGGGGGGTGATATTGGAGGGATCTGACTTCACATTGGGGTCGAGCGAGAGTGCAAAATTGAGGAAAGATTCTGAAAAAGCGTTGTCGAAAGCGGTATTGTTGAATGCAGGAGAGGTTCCACTGAGAGTAAGGATGAAAATTGAGTGGCAAAGAAAAGACAATGGTCCGTACGAAGGGAAATAATATTGGACATCGTCTCCATGGTGAGATGGCGGGATACCAAAAGCTCCCTGAAGTAATATGATCAGAAATAAGTAGAAAACAACGAAAGGTTACTTGCCTTGAACGAGTTTTTCTTGAAAGCACGCAACAACGAGTACGTCGGGCATATGAAAATGGCTGGTATGGACAAGAGTCAATGAAATGCTATAAAACTATTACTTGTGGACTGGTATATGACCTTCACCCATGATGCTTGTGGCCTGAGCAATTGAAGTACCGAGGTTAGCATACTGAGCTGCTGCTCTCGCGATCTCACGCGCCCCAAATTTCGGAAATAGTTGGCGAACGTAGTCTGTCGATGCAACAGCCGATGCGACGTTTTGATTTACGAAGTTAAAGCCCTCAAAAGTGTTGGTTACCGCGAGTAAGGCTTTCTACATTGAATATTAGCCGGTATTACGTGGAAGGCATGCAAGGCTTACACCATTGACTTTGTGTGCCTCAAGAGCCTTCGTTGGCCGTTGCGTGATAAAGGTTCCATCCACAACGGGGACAAAGATGAAAGTTCCAAAGAATGCGTTTCCTGAAAGGTTGGTATTGACAATTTGCAGCGTCGTGGCGTCAACGGCTCGTAGGCAGGCGAGGGTGTCTGTGCTTGACGCACAACTAAAGCCTTTCGTGAGTAAACGCTTAGAAGATGCAATGGAGCGTGGCTACTTGGCCTGAGAGACAACGTCATTGTAAAGGGTCTAAAAATACGAACATTATCAGCATGAAACTATTGATCTGTTGAAAGACAAACCTGGGGGACGACATCATTGTATGTATACTGTGATGGTAAAAAGCTTGAACTTGAAATGGCACCTCGAAAGAGAGGAGGCGAGGTCTTCCCATCATGGGCGATCACATGCTGAAGCACCGAGCCAGCACCTAAGTTGAGAACTTAACATGATTCATCAAGCAGTGCGGCGTAAAACATACCCGCAGATTCCCCCCAAATCGTGACCAGAGAGGGATCACCCCCGAATTTGGAGACCTGGAGGAAACGGGGTTATTGAATAGTTCAATAATAATTGTCGGGCTTTGTCAAGAACTCACATGGCTCTGAACCCACTTCAAAGCGAACTCCTGATCGACTGTTACACGGAGGCGCCTCTGAGCGAAGACGACAATCAAATAAAGGAATAACGCACGCAACCCCGCATTGAGAACACCCCCAGACTTGACTTCATTCCCAGGTAGGAAACCATAGACGCCCAATCGATACTGAATTATGACAGCTACCACTCCGCCCGAGGCTTCACGGATGAGGTCTTCTCCATTAAAACTGGCTGCACTGCCTGCCTGGTAACCTCCGCTAGATATATAATTCAACTGTTATGGTGAAACTCCTGGTTTGACCCGCCTTACCCGTGTATCCAGACTACCACTGGTTTTGCTTTGACGCCGGCAGCAGGCATTTGAGGAGTGAACACACTATTCATCAAAAGTTATGTAGTGTGAGGGGTAAGCATTAGAGGCACATACTTCAGAAAGAGACAATCTTCAGAGACGGCGTCTGCTTTGGCAATACGGAACGGGTTCGTCGGGGATCCCCCGTCACCAGCAGACGGGCATCCGGCAGGCTGCATATTGGCTTGTACAATCCCACTTACAGTGTCGGGGGTTTCGGGAAGTTGCCACCTCCGACTTCCTACACAGTATTTTTCAGCGCTATCTCCAACAGCTAGTAGGAAATGTGATCCTACCCGTAGGTGGTGCTGCATATCGAATACCGAGAAAACGCGTATTACCCGTTGCAACGTTCAAGGTCCCCTCATATGTAGCGTAACCGAGATCCACAACCTGAGCTGCACTCAGGATGGCAACGATGGGTAAAACGACAAGAGTTTTGAAGAACATTGGCAATGTGAATACGCCATAATGTCAGTCCACTGTGCACCTTTTATCCCCCACTCCATAGAAGAGAAGCCCAAAGTCAAGGCATGGGACTCACGTCGTATGATCCAGATTCTAACGTGTGTCGACGGGCCGATGAGAAAGAGAGCCTGTGAGAGCCGGGACCATTTGACTTGTTTGTTGTTGACTTATCAGTGGCAGAATCCTTGATAGAACGTATCCAGATGTCCAGAGTGATATAATGGTCTGATATCACGCACGTCCTCGATACCGTGAGTTGGCATCTCGTTTCCAAAATTTCGATGTCATCTGTTGGGACAACCGTCCGCGGACACTTTCGTCAGCCGGCCAAAGTATGCAAGTCTGCACAAATCGCGACGGCGACAGTGATCCAACCACTATGTATACCATACGCTCACAGAGATAAGGAAGTCTGAGAGGTACCGGCCTAGTGTTCTCATCTCCCACGTCCAGAGATCCTTTGGTAAGGTGCCCCCACTGCCCCGTGCTGCTTCCAACCACCTTTACCTATGAGGATGTGCAAATGTCTATCAGGATCATGGAGAGTGTGCAAGTGCATGTTGTGCACGCCGCGAACGACGAGATAGCAGAAATGAACCCGTGGAAACGCGAGGCCGATCAACAACGGCCAAGTCATCTTTGACAACGACGACGGCCATATTTCGACGATGCACCAGACAGTCTCGAAGCTCAATCGCTAAGCGCTAAGCGGCCAGCGGCCCAGCCACAGACTGTCCACGTTGTTGTGGACACGGGCACCCGGCACGGACATTTGGTCCGGCAGATGGGAGGAGGACATCCGGGAAATGGAAAAAACGGCATCAAAAAACGGCATCAATACGATCGCCGGTTTTGATGCCAGTATCGGCAGCCTCGGCACAGGCGAGATGAGCCCGATGTAGCCAAGATGTGGCCTCAGGAGTCAGGATGCTCATGGTTTCATCAGTACAGACGGTCGAGGTGGGTAGATTCTGGGCATGTATGGAATATTTTCTCCGTGTATAGTATACATATAAAAATTTATTATACAATACATCTTCTCAGACCCTATTAACACAACATTGCCATTCCTCCATACTACCAGACGTGTGGACAAGTGGTTCTAGTATAATAAAGGCTCAGGGTATAGTACATGAATATTGTGCAAAGGCGGGGTAGTTTATGTTTGGAGATAAGCGTGTGGTATGGCGCCGATTGTGTTTCTTCTGTGTTGACCACACTTGTGTGACCTTCGTGAGTCACCGTTTGATAGAAAATGATGTGAGAGTCCAATTAATTTGCATGAAAACTAAATTGACAATTGGCTCTTTGGCTGCTATGTAGTTTGTTGAGGCGTTCGCGATTCTACGAACGTATAATGGAAATTGAGGTGGTAATGATATCTGCCGTTTTGAGTCTCCGCTATGTCAGCCGCAGAAGTGCCACTGGTGGGAAAACGGCGGCTGCCGTTTTCAACGCCGGTTTTTCCAACTCCCGGATATCCTGGATGGGAGGCGGAACATTTCTGTATAAGGAAATCTTCGCCGAATTGGGAATGTCCCACATGACATGGCTCAGAGCCATGACTTTGTGCAGCGCCTCTCTCAGCTCGTTCCGTCTACATATGCTCAACTTCAAGCTAAATTCTGTGCCGACAACGCCGTCTCCATTCAATAACACAACTCCATCCAACTGTGCCTCGTTCTCGCCCATCTTTGATCCCCATCCGGCAACCCCCTCCATATCTTCCAAAAGAAAGCGCGCCGGCTCACAATCTGACAAGGAGAACTCGCATCCAGACGTGCCACCCTCTTCAAAGCGCCATTATACACCTAAGAGATCTACTGAAGAAAAGCTCGGCGCCGTTTTTTTCATGCCATTACCGCTGCCAATCGGTCACTCTCCGAGTTTCTCTATTACACCTTCTGCTTCGAGGAGAACGGCACTCCTTTCCATCGCGACACGCTCAATATGTGCGAATTTTTTGGCAGGGGGTTGGCAAGTATAGTGCTGCAGACATCTTGGATGCTTGGTTTCGCAGCCCATATGGACGAAACACTGACCATACATACAACATGTATTCAACCACCACGTCTTACTTGGAAATCCGACATATATATCTTATGCTTACATCACTTGCGGCTCAGACTGTCAAAGCCCAGCTTGTGAGGGAGGCAAAGGCTGCAGTAGCGCCTGGTGGTGGTTTGCATATTAACTTCCGCTGCGTTGAGGATATCTAGCGCGAATGTGACCAATCTGCCGGAACCTCGGGCGAAAGCCCTTTCCCCACCAGTGTAGCAAGTGAATTTTGTCAACTCCTATTGCCGCTACCCGTGAGTTGAACGTGATGATGTTGAGAAGTTCCGCAAACATCTGACTCGCGAGTTCTTCGGGCAAGAGAAGCAGCAAAGTGACACCCTCGCGAACTTCCTTCCAGTGATTCCTATTTAGCTCGCGGGCTTCGGTGAATGTATCGCTGTTTATGACGAGGGTATTGAGGCTGTACTTCTGCACCTTCAAAGACTGGGTGGCAAACATTAATTTGACATCCAAGTCCACAAGCAAGTACAGGGTGCTATACCATATTTTCCTGCAGAGCCTTTGTTGGGCGGACAACAACCGTGGCTATTCCCTTCAGGAACGTGATATTTTCAAGTGCCACAGCCTCTTCTCGAGAAATCGCACGGATGACAAGCATTAACATGATGATGATGAAATAACCAGTCTTCCCTCCTCCAATTACCATTGTGGCTAATACATCTTTCCCATCCATTGCTGCCCAATTTCCTCCAAGTTGATAGTCGTGGGCATCGAACATTTGCCGGGTGTGTTGTATACAGCATGTGTTGTTGGAGGTAGTAATATGGTTTGCATGGTGAATGGTTCGGTGATTTGCGGAGGGTCCTGGTTTAGACCGCTCATGGTGAGCTCCTAATATGATGCAGTATGGAAAATCGCATGAACGGTGTTGGCGCGTCAAACTCCAAAAATCATTTGTTTGGCAGATTTGCGTTAGGTGCACGTGTGCATCCGAAAATCTTAACTCACGGCATCCAGCCTACATGTGAACTTAGACTAACGCTCATCGGACAACAGTGTTCTCAGGACCCCGAATTTGAGGCCCAGTTTCTGAAGCTTCACCAATTGGCAATTCAAGTCAGGGCAAATGGGTGCCGCAACTGTGCCGCAGGTCAACGGAAAGCATTGACAATGTGTGCTTCATGGTGGAGGTTGTATCGTCTTTTAACGTTCAAGTCCTCTACAACTGACCAAGGGTTCAGGCACGGTGACCTTGTTGCATATGCCGATGAACCAACAATGAATCGCTTTGAAGTCCGCGGGAGCTATCTTGTACAACAACAATGTTGATTTGTTTCGCTCACCCGCGTAGGTCGCCTGACTCCTTGCACAGCGGCTACGGTCATTTGTGGGCGTCTTTTTTTGTCCAAATGGTACATAGGGTCCCAGCGCTCCTTATGAGTGTGAAGTGCGCAAGGCCTTTCCTGGAGCGACCGCTTCTATCGCAATCTTAATCCCACAGATTCTTCGTCATCCTCGTGGATAACGGACTATATTTGCACAGCAATGTCAAAACCTTGAGCATTTTTTGCAGCAACGTTCGCTTTGCCACAAGGTCCTGTCCGGCTAATAATAAAGTCAACGTAATGGGTGTGCCAGGGCCCAGGCGTTCGGGTTAAGAGGGCTTTATTAAGCGAGACCTGTTATTCGCTAGCGTTCAGCCTGGACAGCGAACATGTACTATACTTCGTTATTACTCTGGCTCTTTGCTACCTTTGTGGTTAGTTCTGTACGTGTGTTTACCCCCGAGAGCGACAACGAAATGGTACTGATGTAACGTTGTGCCCATAGGCGTCTTCAGATGGTCATGGGGACGGCCAGGACCATGGGAAGGACGGTCAGGACCATGGTAAGGACGGTCAGGGCCATGGTAAGGACGGTGACCACGGTAAAGGTGGGGGGGATGGTCAACACGGTCACGGTGTCGTTAAGGGCAAGGTCTTCGATCGTCTCATTACCATCTGGCTGGAGAACACCGACTTTAATGCTGCCGCCGCTGACCGTATGTGTGTATCACCAATGAATCTGGCACAGGTCCTGATGGTCACACATGTACAGCCAACCTCAAAGCCTTAGCTAAACAAGGGCTCACCCTCACTAATTACTTTGCTCTGACCCACCCATCGGAGCCTAACTATGTCGCTGTACGTGCTTTCTTCGGAACATCCCATACATGGTTGAACTCTTATCCGACAGTCCGTTGGTGGAGAGTTCTTCGGGATCAACAACGATGATCTCTTGAACCTACCTACGAACGTCTCCAGCATTGTCGATCTGCTCGAAGACAAAGGCATCTCGTGGGCGGAATACCAGGAAGACATGCCCTCCAGTGGTTTCACAGGCTTCCAGTTCCAGAATCCGAAGACACAAGCAGATGATTATGTTCGGAAACATAAGTTAGTTACATGCTAGCTCTGAAGATGTTGTGAATGTCTGCTGACCTGGATGCCCACTTAGCCCTTTGGTCATCTTCGAGTCCGTCAATCTTAACCCAAGGCGACTTCCGAACATCAAAAACTTTACGGTTTTCGAGAGAGACTTGTCTGCTAACGCCTTGCCGCAATGGTTCTTCATAACTCCTAACATGAGTGCGTCCGTCCTTGATGTCCCATGTTGAACATCCATCTGACTCGTCATAAACCTTACAGCAAACGACGGTCATGACACGGACGTTACCTTCTCTGGTAATTGGGCGCGAGGTTTCATCGAACCTTTGTTGAAAAACCGCCACTTCAACGATGAAAAGACTCTAATTATTCTCAGTAAGCTCATTAGAATTCACCTCTAGTATGAGGCTTAGGCTTGATTTAGGTTTCGACGAGAACGGAAGTGACGTACCCCAGAATCGTGTCTTCACGATCGTCTTAGGAAACGCCCTTCCCAAGCAGCTAGTCGGCAAGGTTGACAGCAACTTTTACACTCACTATTCCACCATCGCCACTGCCGAAGCTAACTGGGGCCTGCACACTCTAGGCCGCTGGGACGTTGGCGCGAACGTCTTCGAATTCGTCGCAGACAAGACTAAAGACAAGCTAAATCGTGTGAACATCAATCCCATTGTGCTCAACGCGTCATACCCGGGCATTTTCAACGATGGCATTCTAGCAAAGCAACCGGTCCCCAACACGAGGTTGGTTGTGAACGGTCGGACGGTGCTGCCCGCGATCCAGAAGCAATGGGAGTCGCAGGTTCATTGTACTGGGTACTTCGGGCAGGTGGTTCCCCCCTCGGCGCTTACTCCCCCTCCGATTCCACATGGTTGTTGAGTTATTAAGAGAAACCTACGGACTATACAGTGGACTATAATTTCTGCAATTTGAGGTAACAAAGAATGAATATGGCGTCTTCAACTATGGTCAAAGTCCTTTGCGTGTGGCCTGCCTCGCCAGATTATCGGCAACAACATTGTACCTTCTCGGGACGTGCCAGAAGCCAACGACAATCCCAGTAGCCTCCACGGCTGTGACGAGCTCATCAAGTTTGATGAAAAGATCTAGGTTTGCTGGCCGTCTGCCTTGAGCGTTACGCCAGCCGTTGCTCTGAAAACCACTGGGTTGTGAGCCAGAGGCCCTAAAGAAAGCAGCAAGAAGACTTACACGCCACAACGGAAAGTACTCTGTCATTCCTTTGACAACGTACTCTGAATCGGTGGTAACGACGAACTTGTGTGGGTCTAGTCCGCGATGTCTCTGTGCTCGAGTGGGGCCGCCGTGCGCCTCCGAGACTTGGTCATCGAAGTCGGCGTCAGTCTCAGAGAGAATCTGCAGGCCCATTATCGCTGCTAAAAGTTCCGCACGTTGGCTGGTTCTGGGAGCGTTCCCATCGATCGTCTCGTCCACTGGGATGCTCCAGCCTTCGACAAAGCCCAAAGCAATCCCTAAACCCGACTTTGCGCCCACCTGCCCGTTGTTGGAACATGTTCCGTCTGTCATCACCAAGCGAGCATTGTGGCAGGTATTGCGTCCACCCGCAAACGACTGGTGGCTGCAGCACGCAGCGACGAGGGTTTCGCATCGAGAGCATTCCACGATGAGCTCGTTGATGTCCATTGCGGCCAGGGTAGGGCAGAACTCGAGTTTGCGATTATTGATGAGCCGGTCAGGTTCACGTTCATTGCGCCTAGAAAGCATCTACATAGTGTGAACGTCATCGTTAGAAGTGAGAGCCTGCATTTTGAATGGAAAGCAACCTCGTGTGTGTGTTCTGTACGGCGAATAGGAAGATGCAGTCGGTGTGACAAGTAGAAGACGAAGAGTGTGGGCGGAGTTTTTTTCCTTTAAAACCAAGTGCGGGGAGCTTGTTCGGAAGCGCAGCGGGCGACAGGGGAAGAGGGCGGGCGATGTTCTACGGAAACGTCTCTGTATTGTCATTTACTTAAGTATGTACTGTACATGCTGGAACGTTGGTTGAAGACCAGAAAACAAGTATTATGGGAGGACAAGCTTAAGTCAGGCAGGGGGTCGGCATGATAATGAAGCTACATCCTCCACCAGACCATATACATATGGAGGGGTGCTAGAGGCAGACCTCGAGTAGATTAAGAAAAGAAAAGTATTATAGAGAAAGGTACCGCGAAATCGGGTCACTGTCCATCTTGAGCCAAAGACTTCATGTGTTGCCCGAACCGGTGGTAGTCATGTATATGCTGAATACCTATTAGAAGAACGAACGAAGGCCGAGATGCAGGATGTGATGGCGAAATCTGGAGGAATTGAGAGTTGGTCGGGTGTCGGGAGTCAGTGGAGGCCTCAATTACCGATGGGACACTCTTAGGAACGAGCCTGCTTCGCCAAATCATCCGCCCTATAGTTGTATGCTCTCGGAATGTGCCAGAACCCAACGTCAAAGCCATCCTGCTCCGAGTCTGTGACAAGCTCGTCCAACTCCGAGAAAAGGTCAAGATTTGCAGGTCTTACGCCGCGTCCGTTAAGCCAACCATTGTTCTGCAGATGAAGTTTGGTCAGTTGTGGAAGGGGGTCGTGTCAGTGTGGAAGGACCAACCCTCCAGTTGGGAAACCATTCCGATATCCCTTTGACCACGTACTCGGAATCCGTGGCAACGACAAGAGTGGGAGAAGACTGGGCACAATCGTGGGCTCGAACTTGGGGACTTCCATGCCCATACGTATGCGGGTCCATGCGATACTCGTCCAAGAGCCTTCTTAAACCTTCGATCGCCGCCAAGAGTTCTGCACGTTGATTAGTTCGGGGGGCGTCGCCGTCAACACCATAGTCCACAGGAATACTCCAGCAATGCCCTTCGTATCCACCTATGACGATTCCAAGCCCTGCCCTTGCTCCGTACCGACCGTTGTTCGAGCGCGCGCCGTCAGTCATGACAATGTTAGTATTGTAGCAAGTCCTCTCCCAAGCGTCGCCTTGAAAAGATTGATGGATGCAACAGGCGGCAAAAAGACGGCAACAATCTTGGCATTCAACGATAAGAGAATCGAGAGGATGTCGGTGGAGGCCTTCACAAGGTCTGAATCGGCGGTTTGGGGTGAGATGGGGATAAACATAGCTGTAGTGGTCGTCACAAAGAACGTTCTGATTCTGGCAAAAGTCGTCCGAGTCTGAGTCTGAGGAATCTGAATCGTACATCCTACTTGGCTGTATTTGAGATTTTATTTGCCCTGTACGAAATAGAGAGATGGTGTGGAAGCCCAATTACTTGAGACACTTGAGACGTGTTTGAAACTTTGTAGGGACGCGACGCATGTACGTAATTGGCGGGAAGCGGGTTCAAGCGGACGGGCCGCTATGCCGATGTAATTTTTGAACATCCTAGACATGTCTAGTTCGCACGCTGGCCATGGTCATGATAGTCGAAATTGACATTTTTTAGGTGATAGCGACCCCCCCTCGGCTTTTGTCTTTTTTTTTTTTTTTTTTTTTTTTTTGGTGGAGCGTTTAGGTGACTTCCGGCCGACGACAAAGTCGTCTCCTTCCGTCCGCTGAGCATAGATCTGGGAAACGAGAACCAGGTCGTAGAGTTGCTCCGAGAAGTACCCCGAGGAAATGCTTTACGCACACAGTGTGGGACTCAAGCATTGAATTTACAGCGGCGCTAGCCTTCCCCGCGCCGTATTCCAAAGCTCATACCCACTAAAACCCCGGTACACCCTATCCAGTCCTCAGGCAGGGCGTGTTCCGCGTGGAGGGTCCCTTTCCACGTTTCCTTCACGAGATTTCGTGGTATAGCTTTCTTGCCTAGTTTCGTATTTGTCAGCTGTTGATCGAGCTTCAGCCTGTCGTTGATTGCTTTCAGCCAGCGATTTTCCACTTCTGTGATACTTAGTTTCTGGTTTTCGTTTCTTATGACCCTCTCGCATCGAAGCTTCCATATTAAGTGGGCGGATTCAGTTGTGAGTAACTTTAGAAAACGTGGGGTCCCATCATCGGGTTCGTTTTTCTTACCTTGGTCGGGTGCCATGGCGTTCACCAGGATACTCGGTGTAGACGGTTGGCGCCACTTCCCATTTCGTGTCTTCTTAGTCCACAGGGTCTGTGCCAGACGCCAGATTTCCTTTTGTCCAGGACTACTGCATTCTGAGAGGATGTGCTCCATGGTTTCTAGTTGGCCATCTTCCGCACACCTCGCTCTGGCTTTGAGCTCTGGGGGCATTGTATCGCGGTTCCAGTGTGAGCCCACTTTGTAGGCATCGTGTAGGAGCATCCATAGGAAGTAGCGCGCTTGCCTTGATAGATCCGGGTTGCGAATTGCCCGCCAGATCAGCGGGTCTGAGATACGTTTCCCAGTGGATTCGAGTGTTTCTGTCTTGACTCGTCGCAGGGTGTCTTCCGTCCTGGGTCTCGCGGGTGGCTGATTACCGTTTCTCCCTTTTTTAATTAATTTATAGGCTAGGGCTTGTGACATCGTGGATAGTCTTGCACCGGAGATGAGAAAGGTGTGTGACGCTTCCACTAGGGGGGAGGGGCAGACCAGGAGGAGCGCCTCGCGGGCAAGGATGTCTGCTTTCCTCGCGTCGTCCTTCCCTACCGGCTCCTTTTGCAGGACGAAGCGGATTGGGGCTTTATGTTCCCTGAGGATTCCTATGGTATTTTTCAGGAGGTATGCGTCCTCTATTCCCACAAAGTCGCAGTTCTCCAGGTCACTGAGTTTTTTGGTTAGGACGTTGACAGTTGTGTCGGATGCCAGCACTAGTGCCAAGGGTGAGTGTTTGTCCGCCTTCGCCACAGCATGTGCTATAGCCAAGATCACTCCAGATGCATCGGGCGAGCCTTGACGGCTGTCGTACCTTATTTTGAGGTTTCTGGCTTCATCATTCTTAAAGAAGACGCCAGCCCCGAAGATCGTTCCATCGCCAATGGCGGGGAGTTTTTTAGCTTTGCCGAAGAAGATTCTCTGTTCATCTCGGCGCACGGGGAAGTGAGTGAGGCTTGCTCTGCCTTCCAGAGGGTCCCCTTCTGTGAATATCCGGAAGATCTCTGCGATATTTCCTTTCACGATCGCTTGTCTATTGAAGTAGCGGTCAGTTCCCTGGTTTTCGTCATCGCCATTTGGAACCCTTGCTAGGGAGTCGAAGGGGGGAGATCTTGGGTCCCATTTGGTCGGGAGGGTGTCTAACAGTTCCTGGGCTTTTTTGACGCAACGGTTTGGGTGGGGGCAATCTGTGCCTCTCTCGATTTCCATGCAGGAGTAGCATTCGCATTGTGAGCTGTCGACATGTGAGGGGTCAGTAATGCTTATGGCCAGGTCTACGGCCTCCCCCACCAGCCTGAGATTGTGGCGTTCTGTTAAGCACTTGGCGGGCGCACTGCCGTTGAGGCGCCGTAGGCGGGGAGACGCAGCAAAGTGATACCATATCGGCATGTTGCGGGTTATGCTAGTTTCAAAGGCTATCCCTTCTGGGCGTGCTTTGAACCTGGAAGCGGTTTTGCATAGTGTCACGAGGTCCGGGCAAGATTTCCCTCTTGCCGAGGTTCTAGTTG
>JABCKT010000466.1:0-13541 GCA_018858115.1 Tephrocybe rancida | reverse complement strand
AACATTCTCCATCTTATAGTGACCCAGTCTATGTAAACTCTATGTAGACTCTACATAAACTCTACATAAACTCTATATAATCTACCACCAAATCACTTAACATTATACTGACTCAGTCCATGTAAACTCTATGTAGACTCTACATAGACTCCACATAAAGTCTATGTGGAGTACACGTGGAGTCTAGTGGAAACCAGGGGGAGTGTAAAGTACTCTAAGTTTCCAGAAATGTATTCAAAAACAACAACAATTACCTTGGCGACAGTTCAACGTTCAGGCCTCAGGTTCAACTCGTCAGCAAGTGGGTTCAATTCCCGCTTTGGGCCATGTGAAGGTCTTTTTGTTCAGACCTTCCAAGTTTTCTAGCAAACGTTCAACCGATAACCTCAATCACAATTATCATGCCTTGACGGCGGGCTGCAAGTACTGAATCAACAGTGATGGAGATCCTGAGAAGCTTCCGCTTTCTTCCGCTCTAGTAAGACTCCTATCTCTGACGCATGCTCACGCGCTTCATTACCCTCAGACATTCATGCACGGCGCTCGCTGGCTTTCTTCTGCTCTAGTAAGACTTCTATCTCTGGTGCATGCTCACGTGCTTCATTACCCTCAGACATCCATGCACGGCGCTTGCTGCTCCCAGGATGACTCAGAAGAAATGCCAGCAGTGGTTTGGGGCAGGACATTTGGTCATATACAGATGTCTTGTAGCACAAGCGTGTCGTTACCCTCGTTACCCTCGTCTACCTGTACATCCTGGCCCATGTACCTGTAACACCGCCAACGGGAAAGTGAGTGGTCCCCAATCGTTCTCACCACCATGTTCTAAGCCCATGCGCAGTCATTACATGGCTACTTCAACATCGGCCTGAGGATCAGCCTGCTGCTTTGGGACTCTTGCAGGGCTCACTCTTGCCATCAGGAGTTGGAGAGCTCGCCCCGATATAGCGAAGGCTGACTCGCCGCATCAACAAGCTGTTTTTAACTCGCTCTTCAGTCAACCGCCGCAGGGCTCATACCCACTTCAAGGGAGGAATATTGAACAATGTCATAAGGAAAAGCAAGCAAAGTGATGTTCTTGCTCCGGGTGGCCAATATGTAACCTGGTCATCGTGAATGTCTTCCTGCTAACACATATTCTCCAGTTATGATCGCCTTATTGGCAGCCACGCTACACTCAAATTGCAGTCACCTCCCAGCCCTCCAGCCCAGAGCCAACTAGCACAATGACCCGATGGTGCACCACTTCACCCTCAAGGGATATGATGAAAACAGCATGCTCTGCGCTGCATTCCATATTCACAAGGATTGCAGAAAAGATGGAGCCTGTCCCACTGACTCTACACCTCGATCACGGGTTTCTGTTTTGATTGAGTGCCAAAGCTCATCCAATTTGAACATACCGGCAATTTAGTGGACATCGCATCAATCCGGCTCAGACATCCCCCTACTACGTATGAAAGCTCGTCCAATTTGAACATACTGGCAATCTAGTGGATACCCTGTCGATCCGACTTGGACACCCCCTACTTGAGTGTTGGCAACGTTCAGGGTTTGCAGTTATTCGAAGGGCTCGACGTAAGTACTCAACGATGAACTCAATTCCTCACTGAGTTTGGTTCAGAGTTGAATGTCTCTCAAACACTACTGGTAATCAGTGACAATAGACTTGAGGGTTTCCCACCAATGCCCTGCCATTCCCTCCTACCCAAATTTCGTTAGGTAAGCTTAGCATCAGCGCACATCCATTTTGCCCATATCCCTCAAACAATGCCACAGCTGCTCCCTTCGCGACATTGATAGGGTCTCAGGCATTTGCCTTGATCGTACAGCCTGGCTGCAGGAACATATCATGGTCACTAGTCATGTACAGTGAGTGTGATAGTGAATAAATGAACTTTTGAATTATTGATCTGACTGCCATACGGTTGTAGCATTACTTTGTACAGATCAAATATATTACAATGTTTTTCTTGTTCTATTGCACTCAAGCAGGAACTACTGGTGCCCCTCATATCTACTTCACCAGCATTATCACCATTACGTGCGAGGCTCACATAAACTCTTCTTAGGAAAGATGTGACAGTCAACCCACCTGGCCCTGCAGCCCGATAATCAGCAAGATAGACACCACATGCATGAGTGGCCATACATGTTTAACATCTATTGAGAGTTTGGCTAAGTTGACGATAAATCCATGAAGATATCGCAAGATGTGCTGGAGAAGATACCCAATTCACCATCATCACCTTCGGCCTTATAGACCCTCACTTCAGGCTCATGCACGATCTTCGTCGAAAACACACGATCTCTAAACCAACCTCGCCCAACCAGCCTCGACTTCAATTTCCACTCTCACATGTTCACTCGATACATCAGCCTTTTGCACCCTCACACAGCTCGCACTGGTGCTCACGGCCAAAACCTTCAACAACACTCTGTAACTGGCCTTACGCGTGTTGGGTGCTTGTATCTGGACGTTCTGGAATATGCTGGGGTCACGACTTTGGCCTTCCAGTATATCTTTTCTCTTTCTTTTGAGATTCACACCAAAATCCCCTCTCTCTCAAGTTCCTTCGCCCACTACGACCCCGCTGCAAAACACCTGACACTCAAGGGCTACAGTAAAAACGACATCCTAGTTGCCGCATTCCATATCCATGGTGATCGCCACCTTGATGAGGCATGGACCTACGCCACCACTGGGTCTTCGCACACCAAATCATCATCAATCAGGTAGTACAAAAAGGCCCATTTCAGGTTCTCAATTGGTCAAAGATTGTCACCGTAAGTTGAGTCCCTCATTCCTGTTTGTCTTCTCAAATTGCTTTGCTTTGCCAGTGTGGTTTCGCCCTTACCATGAACACGATCGGTGAAGTCTACTTCTGGCCCTGAACTAGGTACGTAGTTAGTATGTTTACAGAATCAGCTGACCCGTTTTTACTAGTAGTGCGTATATATACGGTGATCATCGCAAGTTAGCAGTTGAGGCCTGGAATTATGTACTGGATGGATGAGTAGATTGTCGATAGACCTGCTTGTTATAAGTGCCCAGGTGTAGATCGATGTACATTTACAATACTATCTTGCTGCTGAAAGTGGATAATGCATGGAGGATTATATCTTCATGTCCTGTCTTGCTGCTTGGATTTGATAATGCCAGGTATGATCAAATCATTGTGTCCCATACTGTGAGTAAATTACCAAGCTTCCCTTCCATATAACAATTACAAGGTTTCACCATTGATATCAGTGTGTTTCAATTTGGCTCATTTAAGTCATTTCATCTAGCTTGTCTTACTGTCAAAGTTGGATAATAGTAGATATGTCCTGATCTTCGTGTCCCTCACTGCGAGTAGATTACTATATTCCTCAGCCTCATCAGAAGTATGGTTATTAACCATCTTCTGGCATTTTGACCCAAGGCACCATATTAATAAGTATTGTTTTCAAGACCATACAAGTCAAAAATATAGCCGTTGCCAGGCCATTGTCAGGTCTTATATGTTTTGAACCTTTGATGTTTTATTGGGAGACAATTGTAAACTCCACAAGGACATATCGGCACCCTCCCGTTTTCCTGATGGTACAATACTTGTCTGAGTAATCTTGGCTGACCACTTCCCTCCTGAAGATGTCCACTAATGCACACTGCAATTGCTACCAACAACCATAAGTCAAGTTCAATTTCTGACATGTCTGTTATAAGCTCAACATTTACTTGGATTAGGTGTGCACACTCATACATGCCCATGCTTGCTGCCTTTCATTCTGGTCTTGGAAATTGGTATCCTATCAAGGGACTGTTGGACATATTATATATACAGTATATAAAACACTTTCACTTCAATCTATGTGATGCTGATGGGGTTTTCACGTCTTAAGTCTTGAATTGATCAGTAATAGAGAAATCAGCCATAGCAAGTTATAAAAGAGAGGTTGTACCCTGTAGGCATGCCAAAGCTGAAGCTGTAACTGCAGAAAAACACAAAACAAACTAGCCAAAAACTGGTCCCCCAGACACCCTGTGACTAACATATAAACGTGAAAGAATGGGCTGTTGCAAGCACAGCATGGCTGAGATCTCTGCTTCCCTTTTTAAACCAGCATCCGAGTCATTTCAGACTTCGATGGCTCGAACCCCGTATTATCAAGGCCTTCTGTGGGGGTGCTTCACAAAGAGCAGTGTATTATGCCTATGGTACAACTGACATGTCAGTGTATGTCAACAGACTGTTACAGGATTCATTGGGCAGGTTTTCCCCGGGGACCGAATTAACCGGTGAGTTGGCTGACTCTTGAAAGTTTCAAAAAAGGAAGGACTCATCACCACAACTGTTTCCAAAAAAGGAAGGGCACCCGTTTACAAAAAAGGACAGTGCTCTATAGTTCCACAAAGGAAACATACATACTCCCGACAACATAGGATGCATAGTGGTGTTAATAGCAATAGGCACACTGTACCACATACATGTACAGAACCTTATTGGTTTGGCTCCTGCAACTTTCATAACTGGCTGAGATCTTGGGTGAAAGTCGAGCAGCAGCCCATGGTTCAAATGTTCAATTCTTCCACTTACATGGGCATTTCCCCCATGAACATATGTATGGAGTGGTGTGTAGCACTATGACCCAGCCCTCTCATTATCTGACCCACTTGACCAGCACAAAACACGTGCAGAATTCCCAGCTGGATGCCCCTCAGCAAGCGGCATCGCACCCTAACACCTGATTGAATGTTCCCCATGACCGTAAATGTGGAGTGGTGCATAGCACCACAAAACATCTTTATTGATTCCACAACAGATGACACAACCTGTGCACCCCATCAATACATAGTACGACCATATGTCAATTCCCCTCCTAAACCCAAGATAATCTCGTCAGATCCAAGCCCCTACAATATTGTAGTAATCAGGTATGTACCTGTAGACTTATAGTTCATGGCCCTGTAGCCCATTTGTTGTAATGTTGCCTACCCAATACATGATTCTTTGCCCCAAAACTTCCTGTCCCTTATATTTGAAACTGAAAATCAAGATGCACCATGCGCACATACATCATCTTTGTTGAACCTGTCCCATCACATCTGTGACAGTCCCCTGTGTGTCCAGCAGCAGTGTCATTCCCCAATGTTCTTGTGCAACTTACTTGCACTGTTTCAGAGCCATCTTTTCTGCCAAACAGTTTGTTCAGTATTGCAAGTGAAATAGATTCAAGCAATACATACCTTTATTTCCCTCCAACCTTTTCAACCTTCCGCATCGTTGAGCTATTTCCCTCCTTGAAAGTCAGCAATACTAGCCACATGGCCCTGTCAGTAGATGTTTGATGCTAAGGAATTGACACCCATAAGCTTGCCATTGGAAAATTGAAATTGAAAGTATTTACACAGGGTTGGCACTTGTTCCTCCATCCATTGTGTTGTCATCCATCCTGCACAATCCTGGGATGTGATCAAATAAAGCTGGTAGTTGTAGCTTGATGCTGAGGTGTTGAAGCAAGTCAAATGAATGTCAAATGAACATCTTTGCATGCAACAGTTGAGCTAGTGGCACAGGCTCTCTAAGAGTTGTACAACTTGGAGGATAACACTTGTACACTCATGTAGTCCCCAGCATCACCCTCATACATCAATCGAACCCAAACCCCTCATTGTTTGTGGCTGCGAGCCCACTTCTTGCAGGTATGCTAAAGCAGTCAGTGATGAAAACTGGATTATGGTCACATGGGCTCATTTTTTGAGGATGGGCAGATGAATTTGTTTCAATTTGACATGTCGGGTAGTCGGGTAGGAGTAATTGCCGGCCACATGGCTTCATTTTTTTAGGACACAATTTTGGTTGAGAATCCAAAGGTAATACCTCAATCTATAAATAGATCTTGGAACATTAGACAGTCCAACATTTGTGGATGGAGGCTTGCATTGGGTGGATAATTGGGTTGGACTGACCTGGGAAATGCATTGTATCCAGCTGCCATCCATCCATCCAGACCATCCATCCAGACCATCCATCCATCCATCCATCCTGGTCCCTTGCTCTGAGTAGGCTTTTACTATAGGAGTTAGGCCTACTAAGAGTAGGAGGGTAGAGGGTGACTGAAGTTCCAGAGATATGGTCAAAACAATATAGTGGGTACTTTTACACCATTTTGACAGTAACTTGGTCAGTTCTTGACCGATTTTAATGTTCCAGGGACTGACATTGAGGGGAAGATAGGTACACAGTGTTTGCATGGTTGCGATCAGTTGCAACCACTCGCAAATTTGCCCCAATTGGGGGACTGCAACTGCAACTGGAAGTCCAGTCTTTTCCAGTCCTGTTCTGGTCCTGTTCCAGTCTTTTGCAGTTCCTGAGACTGGACCTTGAAGCACTACTGGGATGAGTATTTGATGCTCAGGGTAAGTGATCATTGCCAAAATGCAGTGCACCAATCCCCACCCCAATCCCCCCACCCAGGAACCCATCCTGGCAATCAACCCCCTGCCCAGGAACCCACCCCCAACAATCAACCCCCCCCCCTACCCACTCCCCTGGCAATCCCAAACCCAAACCCGATCCCCCCACCCAGGAACCCATCCCGGCAATCGATCCCCCCCTCCTACCCACCATCCATCCCGGCAACCAATCCCCGCCAGCCTGCTGCCCCAACCCATCCACTGACCCCTGCCACCCCTCCCACAAAGCCCACCTGGAAGCATTACCCTTTCAATGACCTACTCATGCCTGCTCATCCTATTATCCTATCACTACTGATCCTGATCATGTCCGCTCACCGGTTTACTACCACTACATGTAGACATTCACTGGGAGCTGAGCAGACCCTTTAGCCTAGGCAAGAGATGGATACATTTCATGTCCTCAGGCAGGTCTACTACCCTACAGTGGAGTGCCGCTATGTGCACTAGAAGAGCTCTTGAACACCTGTGGTTGACAATTCTTGTTGACAACAGTTTTTATGATTGGCATTCAGATGGTGAGTTCTTTCTGTTCTTTGATTTCTCAATGCATTGAAACTTACACAGCTTTAGATTTCTTGTGTTGAGCTCCTACACATAAATAATTATATTCACTGCAACATTAAGCCAGAGAATTTTGTTGTTGGCCCAGGGTGGCATTTAGACCTCTATATACTGGATTTTGGCCTATCAATGAGATGCTATACACTCAATGATGCCCACACTGACACCAATACAAGCTGCAATGTTCTAGGCACAGCATATTATTGTTCTATCAATGCCCATTGTGGCATCATTCTGAGCCATCAAGATGACCTAGAATCTATTCTATATGTCCTCATCTATTTCCTTCGTGGTTCTCTTCCATGGCAACAACTAGAATCCAAGTCAAAAGGTGACAGGCTTCATGCCATCATGCAGAAAAAGATTGATATCCCCATTTTCTAGCTCTGTGTTGGCCTCCCCCACAAATTCACCCTGTTTCTCAACTACACATGCCACCTCTCCTTTGATGCCTGTCCTGACTATCATCATCTTCGTTCCCTCCTCAAAACAGCATACTCTCACATTGACCATCCTCATGATGGGACATTTGACTGGGCTTCCAAGGTGCCTGTTCTTAAGAGTATAATTTCACAAACTCCTGTTGTTACATCCAGCAACACTTCTTCTGGGCATTGAGTCCATAGGTGAAGTATGTTATGCCTATGATAGACCTAAAGGTGTATAATTTGTTTTCAGCCTGAGAGATTCATGCTCATCACTGCATTATAGCTACAGATACTTTTTTTCTCAATTGCATTGGCGCTCGGTGCTCACAGTCAGGAGCCACCAAGCCAGGGCCCAACCCAGGACATGTAGTCCTGCCTCTTGACGAGCAGCCACAAGCTTGAGAATGAGCCTTACAAACATTGATGATGTTTTTGGTGAGGACTGTGGTTGTGTGTGCTGTCAGTGGCCACTGGTGGTCAGCAGTTGTCCAGTTGTTATTCAATTTATAATTGTGGTGTGGGGCAGTGCTGCAGTGGGGCTCAGCAACGGTGTCACAGACTTGTAGCACATTGTCTTCAGAGGTTTGGTTATTCAGACAGATATTGTATCATTTACAGACATTTGGTAGCTCCTTACTTGTCATCAGTATGTACATATTGCTTGCAATTTCATTTTTTTTGGAGGTACAGAGCCAGCTCTGAGTCAGCTCATAGCCAGTTTCTCCCTCCAAATCAGGAAGCCAGCTTCAGGCCAATGACATTATTATGAGCTGGCAATCAAACTGCCCTGTTTTGGAACAGGTTGCAATTCCCAGCTCAGCTCAGCTGGTGCAGCTGCAGCATCACTAATGACCAGTACTCACTGGAGCACTGTCCATGGGGCCATCATCATCATAGCACAAGGTGGGAGCTTCCAACATCTCCTCCAAGTCTAAGTTGTGGTCATTTGGACCCACCTGGAGTTTGAAGTGATAGATTTTGGATACTGAATAATGAACTCACATGTTTGCTCATGGACAGTCCAGCTGAAAGGAAATGGGTGAAAGCAGGGCCAAATATAGGATCCTTCTCTGGTGGCTTGTGGCATGCAACCGTTGAACATGACACTAAGGAACCCTGTCCGACATTGGATTTGGCAATACACTTAGTGCAGATGCAAAGGAAATACTACCTGGAGTTTAATTTTTATTATTAGATTGATTCCATCACCTGCGTATCTGTATCTAATTTGCTCCTGTTTGATTCAGAAAATATTGCTCTTGCTTAACTTGTGGCCAACTCTTCTACTCCCCTCGCTTCCTGACATGGATTTCAGATGATCTTGAGGCTGGATATGATGCCGCAGTAACTACCCAAATTGCTGTTGTTCTCCTCAAGAATGCATTGGAGTTCATGGGTACACAAGCAATGGTAATTCATGAATTTAGTACTTTGAAGCTCTAGCACCTGAAGTTGTGGCCCAAGTGGGATGGTACTAAATTCTTGGCATGGCTGTTGAGTCTTTTCATCAAGATGCTCCTGCACACAGAATGGGCATGTGGTGTGATAACTCTAAGGCCCAGCATAAGTGATGCATGAATTGATGCACACATCTTTCTTGGTGTAGACAATGCCAGTAATCTGGATTAAGAGTTCTGGTATGAATACAAAATGTGATGGCTTGAACACTGTACTCACTTGGTTTGGGTCCCTTGGCAGCTCTGAGTCAGTTTCCATAGGATCCACACTGAACAGGACCTAATAGACATCTGTTTAAAATTTGTGCATGCCACTCACTCTGTGCTCAACTGGTCTGACTTAGCAACAGGCTTTTCACAGGTGCAAAAGTAATGCTGTGGCATTTTGAGAGGCTCTCCACCAAGCCTTGAGGAGCCTCAAGGAAATGTCAGAACATGGGCAGCATGATTGATTTATGATTTTGATCCCATCATATCTAACCTGCTCCCAGCTCCTTTTTGTTATCTTGCTCTCTACCCTGCATCTTAATGCAGACATTGATATTGAACTTTCTCTCAATATTGAACGTTGAACTCCATACTGCTAAGCTTTCATACACTCCTATAATCTTAGAACTTTGAGTTTTACTTTCAGCTACTCTGTGAGTCTACCTCTCAAAAACTGTCAATACCATCTCCATGCTCCCTTTCACAGACCTGGGTCCACATCTCAATTTCCCCTTCAATGACAAAGGTTTCCAAACCAGGGCTATGGGGTATGGCCATTTAGTACAGACCTGGATCCCGGTCTCAATCACCTCCAATGCCAAAGCATTCTGGGCAGACCCAGGGTGGGGGTGTGGCCCATAAAAAGGTAAGGCAGGTGGTGAGGTACCCTATGCCAGCCCTGATCACCTTGCTCCTATGCTTGGTGAGTTCCTTGTTGCATAAAATACTAGATGTTTGAACATCTACATTTGAACTACAGTGCCAACCCTGGCATCCACAAAGCACCTCAGTGATGGTGAAGAAGCCTCAGAGTCCCTCCACATGCCACCTCTTGCTTGCTGTCCTGTCATAGCCTCTGCTGTGCACTGGAAACACATCAAACCCAAGGATGCTACAAAGCGCCAACATTGTTTGGAAAAATGCATGGAGTGCCAGAAGTGGAGTGACTCTATCAAAGATGTGGCCACACAGCAACATTCTTCCACCTCCTCCTTGCAGACTGATGCCAACACAGAGCAGTTGCCCATAGCATTGTCAGGCTGGATGGGCCTTTGTCAACCTACTCCAGTTGGTGGCCTCAATATCACCAAGCTTTTAGCTCGAGGATTTTCTTTGTTCAGCTGGGATGGGTTGTGAGTACTTTGTTTTATTCAAGCCTACCTTCCTCTAACATCCAATCCTCCTTTTTACAGGACAACACGTCAAATCCTGGACACTGTCAGTTGTCAGATTGGTTTTCTCACTGGGCATCCCAAGGGCTTGTCATGGGATGATAACATATTGGCAGCCAAGGAGATGATGTGATGGGCACAGACAGAACTTGGAGAGATGCAGCATAAATGAGGGAATTACACCTCTGTCAACACTGGTATCTCATTTGGCAGGGGAGAAACAGTACAACTTACACTGCAGGAATTTGACTAAAGTCTTAGTGAAAATATTCAGATTCTATTTGGGTCATTTTAACGATGTCACTACCTCCTTTTGACAAAATTGATTATATTCTGATCATATTGGAAAAGTGATTGCAATTGGTTTGTTGACTCTATGAGGAACCTTTTGACAATAAGGCCATCATAGAATTGATGGATAAGAACCAGTCAATTTGAATTCAAACTTGTTGATATGTTTTATGATATATTCAGGCTTTGAGCAGGCAGCCTATCCAGAATCTATTGCTAATACAATCCCAATAAGATCATGGCTCAGAAAGGGATCTATCTCTTTACCAATAGGTCCCCCCTTTTCTCAATGGTCCAATTTGAATCATGAGGCTGATCTGATTGGAAAGAGATCCTTGTATTCTCACCAATTGTGAGTACAGGTATATTAAGAAAACGACCCAAATATAATCTCAATAGGATCACCAAGACTTTAGGCAAATGCCTGCAGTGTTATCCAATATTCTTCATCATGGTATAATGACTGATAGATGCATCACAGAAGCCTGGAAATTTCAAGCCAGCATCCAACACCCATGCCAGCGTGATTGACTCTCTCCAAGAATCTCAGTCTTTCCAGCAGATTGCAGGTTTTGGGTTGTTCCTCCTTCAATGCTACTCACCTGGATTATACAACTATTATGAAAAAACCCTTGACAGTCTGCTTGCTCAGTATCCCCTTCATTGCAACTATGCCTCAAGTGTCTTTGCAGCCTGCATATTCAATGTGGGCCCATCTACAGTGACCCCCCCCCCCCCATATTGACTCCAGAAACCTGGCTTGGGGATGGTGTGGTATCACAGCTCTCAGCCAGTTCAACCCAGATCTCAGCAGGCACCTGATTCTTTGGGACCTTGGTCTCATCATCTGCTTCCCCCCAGGGTCTGCAATCTTCAGTCAATCAGCCATTATCACTCATTCAAATGTGCCTATTGCTGTGGGAGAGGAGCATTTCTCCTTTACTCAGTATACAGCCTCAGGCCTTTTCTGTTGGGTAGAGAACGGTTTCATGTCTGACAAGACTTTAGTAAATCAGGTCAACTCTTGTGGCCACACAGATTTCAAGCAAGCAAAGGACACTTGGTGGGCAGATGGTCTTACAATTCTGGAAACTTTTGATGTACTATAACCAATTCTTTGTCGTACTCACCTGCAATATATGTCACACCTGTGGCAATACATACACACTATGTGCACTGGCACAATACACTTCCGTCCTTGCTGTATTGTGCTCCCTACAAGCACTGTCAAAGCTTTAAAAAATAGGGAACCCTGTCACATATCTCAATATTCAATGCCCCAATAGTTGCACTACCCTTCTGACATCGAAAATAATGCAGATGATAATAAGTGAGGCCTTGAGGCGACTCATTAAATAGGCAATCCCTGACTCTCTTATGTAAGTAAGATAGAGGGTTCTTTGTGGAGATGAACAAGGACACTCTTGCCCAACTTGACCCCATCATTCTCCCACACTCATGTGATCTTGTCCAAATTTGGGTTCCTCACTCATTTTGATTAATGCTATTTGAATACTATTGGCCTCTGATACACTCTTTTCTCTTCGTTTTGCCACAATGTATGTCAATATCTCAATCTATCTAACGGTCAGGAGGGATGATAGATAGCACCTCCGAAGTGGCTGCTACTTTGCAGGCAGAGGGGGTGTAATGTATTGGATGGGATAACCAACATATAGATCCAGGTCACCTAGGGTTTTGAAGTTGAGGAGATTAAGCATCAAGAGTGTGGCAGATCTGGAGATAAGTGTTCCAGTGGAATGCAGGGTTCCTTGCATGTGATCAATTGAGAGTTTGCCCTGCCTGAAGATGTTGGTGAGAGTAAATTGAAGTATGTTGTTGAACCACAAGGCATAATTGATGGTTCACTTGGTGACACAAGCCCTGGTCCCAAATTGCACTATGTGGCCATGTCATAAACCAGTTCTGAAGGAAGTACTCACCAGCAACAGTGTACAAGGGTTGAAATATTGTTGTTGTAAAAGGCAAGATGTTTGGGCCAGCTACCTCAGGTTGGCATTCCCGGTGAAGTACCGTTTGAGTACTGTCATGGATTGGATGAAATTATATTACTTATGTATGTAAGAATTTCAGAGGACTTTACACTCCCCCCCCTTTTCCGCTTGGAGTTCACCAGACTCCGGTCAGACTGAGCGGACTCCAGTGGACTCCGAGTGGACTCCGACCGGACTTTTCCCCCAGCCAAATCCCAGAATTTGGCTTGTCCAGTCCACCCACTATCCGGGTGGAGTCCACTGGAGTCCACTGGAGTCCAGTCAGTCCGACCGGAGTCCACTGAAAGTCCAGTGGACTCTTGTCCGAGTGGAGTCCAATGGACTTGACAGGACAAGTGGACAATCATGTAGTCCAACCAGACTTGAGTGGACTCCGAACGGAGTCCTGGACAACTCAAGTCCAGGTTATATAATAAAAATAGTGCCCTTTTTGAGAGTTGAACCCTTGAGCATTTCAATATTGATGACAAATGTTCATGCTATGACCACGCAATACCGTTACACCACAGTGGCTTTATTACCAGTCAAATTTGGGCTCCCAAGTACCGTCGCCATTCACCGCCACTGATCAATGTTGACACGTTTGGTCAATCGTGGGAACTGGCCATGTAAGCCATGTCAACAATCATTTCGGTTTCCTCTTCTTCCACCACCACTACCACCATTGTTCCACGGCACCTTCGCCCGTTGTGCCACCGCCGTCGTGTACACTGTGAGCCACGAGGTGCGTTGCCGACGCTCTCCCACTGACCCCGCTAACTAACCACCCACAGCAGCAACCCAGGATGACCCCGAGTAACCGGGAAGGGGAAAGCAAGGGAGCAAGGGCAGACCCTGGGTGGGGGAGAGCCCAAAGGTGCGACATCACACGCACCCCACTGACCCCAGCCCACTGACACCTAGAGCCACACCCCAGCAGGCCCACCACGTCGGATGCAACACAGACA
>JABCKT010000465.1:0-13547 GCA_018858115.1 Tephrocybe rancida | reverse complement strand
AGGTTTCTGGTTAGGGGTTCGGGTTTGGCGCGCTCCTTATAATAGTATTTATTTGAGGCTGATCTGTACTAATATTGAGCTCACTGGACGACATTCAGGCCACGGGGAGCAGCCTGGGAGCACTACAGTAAGAGGAGGAGGTATAGGGGGGATTGATGGGATGCTTCCAAAAGCGGACCAATCCGTGTTATGCACGGATGGGTCAATCCGTGCATAACACGGATGGTTCAATCCTTGTGATTTCATCATAGGTGGTCCCTGGAAATGAGGATCACATAGCACGTCACATAAGTTGTGCAAAATCGGCATTGGCTATGGGTGGTGGCGGGAACGACTCGGAACACTGAGATGGTGCGCGATTCGGACTTGTGATCCGAACTCGGCTTGGATCTCGACCACAATTGGAACCAACCAGAAACCATCATAGTCAAAAACCAAGTTCAAAAATCATCCTTCCGTGCACAGGTTGTTCACACATTTTGATCCTTGCATAGCCCATGATAACTCTTCCCCTGTCACCTCTGGGTGAAGAACTTCACCTCCATGTACTACAGCGTGTATGGCTAGATTCCGATGATCGGAGTGACTAATTGTCTCCTGGATGTACACATAAGTTAGCCCTGAAACTCTATTGGTCGTCAGTATCAAGAATAGTTCGCTGCTCTTGTTCTAGGTGGCCTACTTGCTCACCTTTACCATCCTCGGCAAATTTGCTGCCGTTTATCAGGCTATTGTAGACTCCCTCTCACAGAACTTGGGGTCGGCAACGCGGAACACGACAGCGGGTAGCGAGAGAAAGACATGGGTGGATGTGTGTCCAGTATCACTCTGGACGACCAGCTGGAGGACAAAGCCAGGTCGGACGCTATCGACAAGCAAATAGAGGAGGACGAGAAGAAGTACAAGCTGGATTGTAAATTATTGCTGCTGGGTTCGTACATCACTCCTCTAAGTATCTACATCGAATTCGACCTCGGTTGTTATTCAACTAACTGGTTGATCCCACACTAGGTCCCGATGAGTATACAAAATCTACGCTCTTCAAGCAAATGAAGATCGTCCACCAATCCGGCTTCACCCAGGCAGAGCTCGAAGCCTACCGCCCCGTCGTTTACAAGAACATCCTCGACTCTATTCACAGCGTGCTTCTCTACATGCGCAAGGCTCGCATAGAATGTGCGTCGTCAGAGAACGCCCTGCTAGCGGACAAGATCCTGGCGTCCAGGGCACCCAGACTGGAAACGAATAAAGCGCTTCACGTTGAGGAGGATGGCGTCAATGAGTTTCTGGATGAGCATGCGCTGCCGAGCGAGGGAAGGCAGGAGGACTTTGAGCTGTTGACGGACGAGTGGTTCGCGCGTGAGATTGCAGAAGCAATACACCTGGTCTCGAAGGACCCGACATTCCAGATGATGATGGATGAACATTCCAGCAACTTTCATGTCACGGAGAACGCCAGTTAGTGAGTATCATACTGACCATATCATCTGTATGAGCTCTAACACGAATACGAACAGCTTCTTCGCCGAGATTTTGAGGATAGGGGTTCCAGGTTACATCCCCAATGAGACCGACGTCCTCCGAGCATACAAGAAGCCATCCGGAGTTTCAGAAGAGCGATTCGTTATGGGTACATTACCGTGAGTGTTTCTCTCCTCCCTTTCCAACGTCTTCTGTACCCTACATCGGGATTCATGTTCCCTGCCTCCGTTGTTCTTTCGTTCATTCTCTCCACGCTATCACTTTCCACAAATTTGCATTGATTCAGTCACCCCCTTTCACTTCTCTTCTTTCCCGAATAGACATTCACCCTTATTCTTACCCGCAGTGTACACATGATCGATGTCAGTGGCCTACGCTCCGAGCGAAGAAAGTGGATCCACTGCTTCGAAAGCGTGACAAGTGTCATCTTCTGTACGGCGCTCAGCGAGTACGACCAGGTGGGTCTGAGCTTTTATTGGTGCTTTTTCCCTCGTTCACCCACACTTTGCATTGTCTTATTTCTTCACTTTCTCTTCTCCACCTTCTTTCATTTTTCACTCCGCTTCTGTTCCTATCATCTTGTTCGTTTGTCTTCATACCACATATCTGTCTTGCGATATCCTGGAATATCAATATTATTCTGGCTCTTTTTCTTCCTTCCATCTTCTGATCGCCACTCCATATCCTTTCGACATCGCCATTGACGCCATCATCCATTCACAGAACCAGATGATGGAGTCTCTTCTCCTCTTCGAAGCTGTTGTCAACTCTCGCTGGTTCCTGTGTACCTCTATCATTCTGCTGCTTACCAAAATTGATCACTTCAAGGCCAAGCTAGCGAAGGTATACACCATCTCATCTTCTGCTCTCTAACTTCTGACTTACTTTGCCGTACGCAGGTACCTCTCGTACAGTATTTCCCCGAGTACACGGGCGGCCAGGATGTTAACGAGGGGGTCAAGTATATCATGTGGAAATTCATGGTTGCAAATCAGGCGAGGTTGAGTGTATATCCTCAGTACGTATCCTCCACTTCTTCGCGTATCTTCGCAGTCTTACGACTTGTTGGCCCTGACCATCAATAGCCTAATGCAACCAACACCCGCGGACAATATCCAGCTTATATTCAATGCCGTGAAAGAGACAATACTACAAAATGCAATACGACAAACTATGAACAAGAACTTCGAGATGGTTTGATTTGCCTAAGATGGCTGGGTGCCCGGTTTCCGTTTTCATACTTGGAAGAGTTTCTATCGTACACTGCCATTCGATGTATATATATAGGTGCCTAGATAAAGATCGCAACATCAGCTTGATTTCGATAAATACACTGAAACTACTTGCATTCCCGTCCTTCTGTGTCACAGCCAACATTCCCAGTAGCTGCAGGACCAGGAAGAGATCGCTTGACAAGTTCGCAGATACTCAGCGTCCCGGAGACCAACCGCACCTCAAAACTACGCCGCAATGTGGTGATGTGCTGCATCGAGCGAGGTAACGCAAAGTCTAGCGTTCGGGGTGTGCCCATATAGAGACTCGCTACATTTTCATAAACGCCTAAATGGTCAACGCGGTCAAAGTCGAAAGTCGCAAAGGACTGGAGGGTGCGAAACCGGCAAATCATTTCTAACGCCCATGACGCATGGCCCAGAGGAGACATAATCAATTCCGAGGTCCTCAAGCAAGGCAAGTCCGTCTTGATCGATGATTCTGACGTGGCTACAATTTGCGAATCCAGATCAGTCTATGCATGATATTATTGGAAGTATGAAGGTTCTTACGCACTGTCCATAACGTTATGGCAAGCAATGTCAGCGTAGACCCTGATTGCTGGGCCAATGATAAAATCCCTCTTGCATCTTGTGGGCAATCGCTCCAGATTTCCAGCAATTTCAGGCTCGAGACATCGAAATCGGTCACGCAAGGGCTTTCTCCAACCACGGATAAATGTAACAATAGTAGTTCTCCACGAAGAACGGTTGTTCGGTGCTGTATGGTCCAGATGTAAGAACATCGGCAAGCTGCATGGCTGAAGTCCTTCCTTGCAGTCAAGGATAAAGGGAGAAGGGAATTTTAGCACGTCGAATACAGACGGAGTTGAGTTTTCTGGATACAATCACGCGTAGGAACAAGGACGAGAGTTGAGAATCGAATTCAATGTCGAAGCCCACAAGCTCGAGGGTATCGAGGGTTTCGAGTTGTTCATGTATGTTCAGTCGTGGAATAGCGCGGCAAGTCAAGTTAATAGACACCCCAACACCAGCTGTTATCAACGACGGGAGCATAAGCATTCCAGAGGTACCGCAGTCTCTGCGTGACTGGTAAGAACAACAATGTTCATCGAATTTCCGATCTAGCCCGAGCTCAAGTAGGGTTACAATTGGTATCTTCGACCTCACAATACAATCCACACGTAACGACGCCACACTGCGATTTGTTTGAGATGTGTTTCACCCCGAACCATCGAACCAGGGAAAGAAGGAGCTTTATCTCGCACGCACTCGAGATTGTACATATTGAACATCTATCCAATTAGTCTGATCCCGGATCCAGGTAAGCATATTTTCGTTCATTATATAGATTGAAACATCTCACGTTCCTTCAGCTATTAGGAACCGTCCCAAACGGAACGCCCCCACAGCTAACATACGCCCCGTTTCGTGCACGGCTCCCCATAATCCACAGCTCAACACCTTGCACGCGTACGGCTGCCGCTTTCCCTAGCGATACCTGGATGGGTGCTGGGTGGTTAGGGTTTGAAGGCACGGCCCGGGAGACGGGCGAGAGATTTGTAGAGTCAGGAACAGTAGGCGTGCGTGCGGTTGACGGAGATGGAGAGGATGTTGTGGTCGTCGGTGGCATTGTCGGGGATTGAGGCAATAGTTGCTGAAGTGTATTACTGTGGAGGAGGTCAGAATAGCTGAAAGGCTGGCCTCGATTGCGGGATGGGCGCCGTTTGGATGTATTGAGGACTGTGCAGTGTAGCTAGATGAGATAAAGTTAATCAAACGTGTCCCCGGAAGACCATAAAATGGGAGAAATAAATGACACATCAAACGAAACTAACGCTTATGAACGCCTCGACGATTGGGGATGAAAGCGATGTGCAAGAGAAGAAGAACGACAAATGGAGAGCATGAGGACATTGAATAGAGATACAAGGTCAACACGCTAAGGGAGGTTAGATTGAACTGAAGCGAAGAAATGATGTAAACGGGACACATCGGGGGGCATTATTGGGGCAAAAAAAACTTGACAGTGAACATAGACAGGGTAGCCAAAGACTCACTTTCAAGGGCCTCGTCTCTGTGATATACCCCGCCTTTTTGAAGGTCTTATTGACAAGATCTACAAGTCGCGTCAGAACGGTGAAGATACTCCTAGAGCACGTCCGCGGGAAGGTGTTTACCAGCGATCTGACGCAGAACGGGTGTCTCTTGCGGTGCTAGATACAATATGTCAGCCCATATCTCGGGTTCTTCAGTCAGAGGTGAAGCTGGAGCTGTAGAAATGGAAGAAGATAGTGTTGGCGATGGTGTCGACCCTGCATTACTTGAGAGGATTGAGGGTGGCGTCGTCGCTTTCAACTTTGGTGGTTTGACGGGTCGCATGATGTCCAGGGTGTCGAGGGCGACCTCAAGCTGCGTCGTTACAGGTGTTGGAGGTACTTGGGCCAGAGAAACAAAGTCTACGTCGGACTTGGTTTCACTGGGATGCGTGCTTGTATTCGAGTTTTCGAAGAGGATCTCATCGATTTGGGGCTTGAGCGAGCGTAGGAGCCACAAGGCAGTGTCCACCGTCCTTCCTGACCGCTCATCGGATGATACAACGTTAGATTCGATGGGTTGCTTGGTAGACGTGGATGGGACGTTAGGAGGCGCGGCTTCTTTATGTTCACTATCCGGTAGTGGAGGAGGGTCAGACAAAGCCGGATCTGGGTTTTGTTCGGTTTCGAGAGCCATAACTCCAAGGGTGAGATGAAATCGGATGGGCGGTATGATGATTGACGGGTCGAGGCCGCGAATTATTGGTCCATCCAATGCTGAAGGACCACAGCATTTGAGGAGTCCTGATTGAAAAGCAGCAATTCGAGATCGCAATACTGAGTTTTGGTGCTATTGGGTCGTACACGTTGTTGAGATCGAACTGCTTCGGAGCTTTTCTTTTGGGAGACTTACGAGGGGCAGCGCAAGGACTGTGAGAGGATGCGTAAGTCGAATATTATGGATGTACAACAATGGTTTCAAAAGAAAGGAGTGCAGCGGACCATAGCGACATGTAGGACTGTCAATAATTCGGAGGGTTTGAGGAGTGATAGCAAAGAGTGGAAGAGAAATAAGGAGTGAAACGGAACATACAGTGTGTTGGGCGAGGGGCGCGTTTCCCGGGGCCCTGAAGGCGTTTCTGAGGGACTCTCTTGGATATTGTGGAATTGACTTGCGTGGTTTTAGAAGACATGAAGGTGGAGTTGCAGAATTGGCCACGAAGTTTCAAGCGTATAGGCAAAGGCCGCAAAGCAGGTCGGATTCGGACAAGATTTGGTACTATAGTAAGTATTAGTATCAACAAAAGCTCACTTCTACTGGGAACATAAATAGTACCGAGTTGAAATTGAGTGCCTGAGGTCGTTCGCTGTCCACCAACTGTCCACAGATGCAGCCTTGAGTTGGTCGGTCGAAACGGTTGACTCGGAGTTTGCTTGGAGCTTGGGTTGAATCGGACACTCGGAGGCTTGAAGTTGAACAGGCCCCGGGAAGCTCCCCTATAGGTTTGACGAGAATTTTCCGTTTTTGAGGGCCCAAAAAAGGCCATTTCCTCGAAAGAACATTCCGTTTTTGAGGCAAAAAGGTCGAAAACCCAGTGTCGGATATTCCGTTTTTGAGGGTACATCAGCTGATTCTTTTGGCGTGGGAAGGGGAACGAGGCGAGTGCCGAAGTTTTTGCCGAATTTTTACTTTCCCACACGCCTAATCCTTGATGGGTTTTCCTTTTTTTGGCCTCCCTAATTCCGTTTTTGAGGCCCAAAATCGCCTCATTTTTCCGTCAAACCTATATGGGAGCTTCCCGGGGCCTAGTTGAACCGATCCTCGATCATCGATGACGCGCACGTTGCACACGTGGTTCTTGATCTGATCAATTCTGACGCAAACCGTTCAAGTTTCTCCTCTCTCCCAGTCAACTTGGACGTCTGTCTGACGCCAATCTGACGCCGGTCGGTGTTGGGTCAGTGCACTGATGGTAAGTGATAGCATAGCCCCTGGCAGCGACAGTGACAGATTGATTAGTAGGAGCAATTGGCGTTGTTCGGCAGTTGCCTCTATAATCTCGACGACCAAGTTAAGGGGAACATGTGGGCTTCCTTGTGACTTCCTAGAGACTACTCAAGTGGTCAAATAAATCGAGGCTGAGGCCGCCACGGGAAATCAGCAGACAACTTACAATGTGTGTTCTAGCTATCATTCTTTTTTCATCTCAATGACAGTCAAAATCACAGCAAGTTCGCAGCAATGCTGTCCTCCGTCCAATTACCTCTCGATATCTTGGGCGAAATTTTCAAACACGCTGTAGTCGATGACGATTATCCTACTCCTCTTAAGGCCTTGAAGTTCTCCCATGTTTCATCCAGGTGGCGTGACGCCGCGTTAAGCTGTCCAACTCTCTGGAACTACGACGACCCGCAGTATTTTCCAGGACTGTGTTTCTGCCATCTGAAGCACCTGGAGAATAGTTGCCTCTTACTGCATGCCGACTTATATGGCCCTGGTCACGAACGCATACTGCGCGGGCTTCTCCCACTCCATCAACGTATCTCCCACATCGACATTCAGATTCCTCTATTAGATATCCAACGATTCCTTTCCCGTTTTGGCCCAAGTCGGCTTACGAGCGTTATTGTCAGGACGGATGACCTTGTGTCTGGAAACACATTGGAGGTAACGACGCTTCCGCTATTGACGAATATGGAACTTCGAGTGGAGCGCATGACTGCGAATTTCAGTGGCTTCCGCTTCACCTCACTTACCTCCGTCGAGGTATCGAACATGGCTATCGCGAAGCCTCTCCCTATTTCGAATATCCTCTCCGCAATGTCACCCAGCTTTCCCTCCATTCTCCATTTGAGTCTCTCCAATATCACAGCAACTCAAGACGAGCTCATAAACGTGGTGTGCAGTCTCACGGCGGTGAAAACGCTTGCGTTCTACGGGAGAGAAGACCTGTTCCTCAACGCGCTGTTACCCGCCCTTTCCTCCGTCACAAAGAAACCATTGAAACACTTGGCGAGCCTCGTTTCAATTAGTATGATGGTTCACCGCCCCACCTCACGCCTCGTTCCAACAATCACCCTAGCGCTTTCTACCCTACTGTTATCTTGGATGTCGGTCCCAGCACGGCGGCGGACGCTTCGATCCATATCATTAAAAATTGTCGATTCCACGCGTAGGCGACCTTATCAGCAGGCCTTGGACAAGATGTCGGAATCTCTGCGACCATGGTTGTTAGATGGACCAAATGGCGGAAGTCTAGTCCTGGACACTGGCTTGTTGGATGAGTCAGACCGCAGCGTAGACTTCTTCGATTGGGTTAAACTTCAATAGGCCATGGTGTCCCATTGTAGTCTAACCCTTCAGGCTATATCCGAGTCAATCATAATGACCTTTTGCTCGATTCGTTTTTCACTTATACGTCAACTTGAATCAACAATTTTACGATTTAATTTAGTTCATGGGTGATTTCAAGGTGTGTTGCTTCTCGAGTCGAAGAAAGCAGGTCTACTTTTAGATGCAGGCACGCAGACATCGCGTGGGCGTAAGCCAACGTCAATTACAAGGATCAAAAAGGCAGGGACTTGTATGTGAATTAGCGCTCTTGTCGTAGCATTGATGTATCCAGATCCTGCGGACCAGTCTCACAAGGGCATGCGGAGTCAAAGCATAGAGCTTAGCTCGGGTACACGGTAGGTAGGCAGGTAGGTTTATTTCCGGGGAGGTCCGCGTGCGAAAGGCCAGTTTCCGTACAATATACAACACGGAGCCGCATTCCCTGGGTTTGCATCCAAATTTATATCGCTTCAATCTCTCCAGCACATACTAGTACTCTCCCGCTTCAAGCCATGGCACGGGGTGCTTCTTGGGCGCTGCTTATTGCGAGTACCGTGGGCTGTCGAGCACGTATGCCTGACCGTCCCTCTTCGTCTCTGCCGGAGTACACAAATTAAAACTAAAGAAATTTCTCGTGCCGCCAGCGACCGCGCTCTCGAGGCCACCTACCCCGCTGCAAAGTAAGGGAGCGTGTTACTTCTAACACCCCAATGGGTCCGAGTAGTCCTGTAGGCGGCCACAACACCCCTTTCACAAGTTGGATTTCGTGGACTTCATGAACACACGGTATTTCGCCGAGATCAGCCTTGGCACCCCCACAAACTGTATTCTTGCATTCTCTCCGTCCCTATTATCATATCTAGGCAGAATTCTCATTCATGCTTCCCCACTTGCTGAGTCTACACGATACCTCTTGGACGTTTTTGCTTACACAGTCGAGTAAGTACTGTCAAACTTCTCTCTGGGATCACAATGGCCTGTTATTCCGGTCCTCGGACGCCATCGTGTGGATTTACCATTTTAGCACAACGTGATGCACGAAGCGGCCACAGAGCTCAATGTACTACTTATAATCACAAACGCGATGGACCATGGCCACAAACTCTGATTGAAAATCCACTTTCCCACTTTCTGTCGATATTCAATGTCAGTGCCTTGCAAATCGTTGAGCCTCGAAAGCAAAACCCACACATATCAAAAATCAAGCTCCAGTTTGTTCGTACTAGAGAGTAACGGTAGTGCTTGATGGAAATTTGTACGGAGAGCGCTGTTGTCTTCTTCCAAATCCATTGCAATCAACTTTAGTGACAGCTTTCTGAATTTGGTATAACGTGGGAGGGCAAGGGCGGCATCAACTCGTTCCCAAGTATTAAACATTGCCGCTGAACGTGCCGTCCGTAGAAAGAGAACTAGTGAGACTGCCTGGAGTGCGCGGGGGCGTAATGAGCTGCCGCTTTCCAGGATGTGAACGAGGTACCCTAGGGGAAGCTCACTGGCGTCCTGATCCAATCCATAGATTGCAAAGTACATGCTCTTTAGATGTGGAAGGTTCAAGATGCGACGGTCAACACCGTCCACTGTCAAGTCATGTTCAGAGGACGAGCCGAATATAAAATAGTGATTGCCTTACCATCCAGTTTTGCAGGTTGATCTTGTCCCGAAAACTCAAACGTTTCAAGAGACATGCGTGCTTCAGCTAGGAGCGGTGCAATGAATGGTAACGGTACGTTGGTAACAACGAGCTTCTTCAGTAGATGCCAGGATGAGAGTGTGAGAGATTCGACGATGAATCTGGAACAGTCTTCGACTTCCAGATGCTCTAGGCAGCATGAGGAACGGCACTGGGCGTCAGGTAAATATGCTCTGACGTTGGGCAGATTGTGTTGGAGATCAAGACTATCCGGCGGCGTGCTCAATCTCAACTCCTTCAGCTGGGTACACGACCTGATAAACCACATTGGAGGTACAATCCGGTTGCACTGGATGGAGGGGACTGTGAGAAGCCGAGAAAATAGTGCAGCCGTCAGGCTTTTGGGAGCCCTGCGCAAGCGACGGCGGCTGACAGGATATTCGAGACCAAGATGCTGGAGGTCTGTCACCGAGTTAAGGATGGTGGCGAGCTGCTCGCAGTCGTCGAAGACTGCCTGGATGTTCAATCGCTTAATGTAAGCCGTCAGGTGCGGAGAGCCGACCAGAATGGATGCCAATTTAGGAGAGTCGCCGTGGCGTAGTGTTATGTCGAAGAAAAGGTATTGCTGGATACGGGGCAAATGCTCGCTGAAAGCAAGACCGTAGGCCGTCAGTGCCTGATTATCACGATGTGTCCCGCCACCGTCCTTCTCTTTATCTATGTCTATCAATATATCCAGAATGATGCTGAGAACATCGAAAGGCAGTTCAACTGGAGCCATAGTGAAGAGTAAGATAGGTCAATGTGAATCAGTAATGGGTGAAATTGGAGGAATGCAAGAGGAAACCTCAAGGTAGCCTCGAGGTGATACGATTTCGGATCAAGAATCATCACACCGAGTCGGACAATGGTCAATAAAGATGACAGAACAGGACACAGTTTGAGCGCAGTGGATGAAGGTAAAACTATCCTATCTAGGCGGATCAATTTTCTGAGACGCGGCTAAACGATGCCCATTCAAATTGCGTTTCAACTTTCCCAGCACCGCGACACCGCCTTTCTCAGCGATTCTACGAGACCCGTTGAAATCAGTTTCCTGAGTGTTACGTGAGCTGAAATCTTTCCGAGATGATGCAAAATGGGGCATAGAGAAAAAGCCGTGGGGCCGGGTAGAGCCGAGTAGAGCCGTGTAGAGCTGTGATATGATCGTGAAGTTTGTAGGGTTTTCCTTAACCTCTCGAACATTTTTCGTGAATTTTAGTTGCTAACTGATGGATCACTGCGATGCGTCCGAGGTGAGAATCAAAGTTTACTAGACGAGATGGAGTTTGAAAGGTAGGCTCGGATATCGAAACCGTGGTTGTCAGTGTCGAGCAGTGAGTGGCCGTGCCGATAGCAGTGGAAAGCCGTGTGGAAGCCGTGAGTGGCTGTGTTCAAGTGAGAAGCAATGTAAGGGCGTGATCGGGCAGTAAGACAATGGGTTTCTTTGATACTTTGCAAAGGACAGACTCGCCACATATTATATGGAACTATGTAGAGATGAATTCTAGTCATATTAAGCAATACTACGGGCTGGGGCTGCGAACAAGTTTCAAACGGTTCCATCACCAGCGCCACAACACAATCGTAATGACAATCATGTTTATCGACCTACCCAGCCAGTTGGGAGCCACAAGTTGAGTGGCTCGGGATATGGTCAATGCATTCACATTTGAAGGTAGCTTCTGCAGACGTCGGATATGGGTATGTAGCATATTGATATTGTGCACACTCCTGGCGGTACTATTCCAGATATTACTGTGTTAATCGTGATGAACTACGACCAGTATCAATTACGGCGCCCCTTACATTATACAGAGCCCCAGCACCCCGCGTGTGAACTCGTCTATGTCTCCAACCCCACTGCTACCTAGACGCTATGGAAGCTTTGAACAACAATCGACTTCGCAAACGTCAGCATCGCTGCCAAAAACTTCGCTCGCCGTACACATCCTATGTGGGCACAATGCCAAACATAAGAAAAATCTCAATATTCAACAATGAGATTTGTGATGATTATCTTGCGTATAGTTCCAGCAAGAGCGAAAAATTGTTCAGCGGAAAGGCAATTCAGAATTCAGAAATTTTATTAGGGTGGGTATCTATCATACAGTCAACATTACATTACGAGCGGCGGGAGCTTCCACAGGCTTAGTTGGTGCCCTTCTTCAGGACAGCGGCGACAATATCAAGGTTAATGCCCGCCCAAAGTTTGAAGATTTAATCTATCTGGGTACAGGCTTTTTCTTGGGGAAGCGCTTCGTGAAGTGTGATCTATGTGGTTTATACTCGCTGCGGGATAAGAATAACTTGACGGCTGATCTGTTGAGGCACCATACTGTCTTAAGGGTTGCATAAGCTCGTGAGGATGCCGAAGCACACGCATGCTTGATAGCTGCCCGAGCTGCTCGAGTGCAGACGAGGTAAATGTCACTACCAGGAATTCAATTATTTGGGCATTAGAAAGAGATGGGAGGAGCTCAAAGAAGAGATCGAGAAGAAAAGCAGGGGCATCGACTTAGCATGCACGTACATATATAGAGAGATATGGCAAGGTGAAGAATCGGCGTTTTGCTACGGCATCCCGTGCGTGGCCTGCAATAGGGCACGGTAGCGTTTGTCGGTTCCACCGCTTGGAAGGGAGTTGAATCACGACCTGAACATCCGCGGTATACTGAGACTGCGAAAGGTTTTCTGACAAGAGGTATTGCTGCCAGTTGCTCAAGTGGCACCTCGTTGAAGATCTCTCCCAGAATATCGTTAGGAACCTGCCCTCCATCAAATACAGGCATCATAGGATGTGATTTACTGCATAGGCTGATCACGGACACAGGGGCCAACTTACTTAATACTGAGGCAAATGTCATTAGTGAGAACGATACACCTCGATAGTCCTTACCTACACCGTGCGACATTTCAATACAACTTAACCAGACTTAACCGTCTGGATGATCCAGGACTTTGGGAGGAACGTAGTGTCAACGAAAAGATGAATTTGAAAAGGACGCAACGCCCACGGCTGCCCACCAAAATTAAAGCCAAAGTCTCACTTGAGTGGTAACTTCAATTATTTTAGCACCCTTAACCGCCTTTGGTCTCGAGAATGATAGGCAAACGATAGGAAGTTGGGCATGCTCAGGTGAGATTGCCTGAACGGCGGGAACAGCAGCGAACCAACACACGCCAATTGCCAAAGATAAAACCATACATCAATATGATATCATTCATAAAGGTGCAATACGAGCGGCGTACGGAATGAGGTGAGACCGTTGGCCAGATTCATGATTCGGCCCAAGTCTGAGTCGTATCCAGACGGTATCAAGGATGGAGAACAGAATTTTGGCATTACGAGCTACATCCATGTGGATGCGACCTGAAATCTGAGCTCAGGTTCAAAAAGTAATGCTGAATGATGACAGGGAGATTCGAACTCCCGCCCCGAAAGACCAGATAAGGAACTCTTCCGTGAGGAAGAAGACACCTGATTCTGGCGCCTTAGACCGCTCGGCCATGTCACCATGTAATGGGAGTGTTTTGCTCCTTCCGAATCCTGAAGGTGACACAAATCTGATACTCAAAACGAAAGCCCCGTCAGAAACCAATGATGGGGCTCGAACCCACAACCTTTGCCTAACGCGAATAGGAAAGCAATCACACCGGAAATAAACATGTTCAGGGAGGACTTAAACCTATACTTAAATTATTAGTTTAGACCTGAACTTAAGGACCTCTGAAATCTTTACTTAGATTATAAGTTTCACAACACCTGAAAACTGTCCTGAAATTTCTTCTTT
>JABCKT010000464.1:0-13622 GCA_018858115.1 Tephrocybe rancida | reverse complement strand
ACGATATCCAACTCCTTCACATATAGTCGAGAGGTAGATCAGACGACACCTGGGCTCGCAAATTGATGTCCAATAGATGTTCAGGAATTAAATCCAAAAAATTGCGTAGGACGAGATAACATGGAGGAGAGGCAGAGGGGGCGTTCTTTGCAAGAAGGGATCCCGCGATCGTGTTTGCTTGAGAAGGATCAGCGGCTCTTTGATGAAGCTGGCTCATGAGCCTTGTGAGCTCCAACCACTCCGATGTCCCCGACGAGCCAAGAAGTATCGATGCCCATCCTTGGGGAACGCACATCCACGTCCACGGTGTCTGAGGTCCTTCGCCGGGGACAGGGACACTGGGCTGTGCTATGTCATTATCCATCGGGCGAGGCTGAGCTAAGAGCACATCCTCGATAATTTTCAGACGGCGCCCAGCGTCAGGCTGGTTCAGATCATTTGCTGCGGTAATAAGAGGCGACATCTTTGCGTCAGCCCGCCTATCTGACCACAAGAAAATCGGCAGGAGGTCAAGCCGCCCCATGCGAACATCTTCAGGGTCAACTGGTTGAGCTCCACCATATTGAAGAAGGCCGGTTGCGTAAGTGAGAGAAACCATGTTGAAAGTAAGGTTGGGAGGAAGCGACAGGTTGAGTGCACCAGGGATTCCGATGACGGGGTGGGTACTGTTGAGAACACTTGCATCCACCTTTGAGCCGTCAGGGTGCTTCATATCCACGTCGCCCTCGAGGCCGATCGAACGGAAGATAGTATAGTAAAGCAAGCCGCTGAGTGGATGCACGACCACTTCCCCCTAGACATTCGGGGTCAGCGATGAAGAATATGTGCGTTTACGGATAAACCTACGTCTACGCTTTCCCGGAGGATGCTGGGTGTTTCCATGACCACATCATATTCGCCACGATCCCAAGCCATCTTGTGTTCCGCTTTCTCCTCAGGGGAGAGTGTGGCATTTAGAATTTTGAGGCTTTTTGCGAGTGCATGACGCCTCACGTCGTCAACGAAAGCGATCGTCTAAATTGCATACAGCAATAGAAGAGTCAGCTGCAATAACTCAAAAAAAATCAAAAGACTGACAGAGATAACACTCATCACAGATGGTTCCTTTGAATTGCCAAGAGAAACCTGCTTGACGATACGCATATCATCATCGTCTCCGGTGACATGGTACCTTTCACGTAGCACGGCCGGTAGGTCGTAAAGCTTGAGGTTGACTGGTACAGCGGTGTATCAGCGGAACGAACTGATATAGTAGGGGATGAGTCGACTTACCTGTGGTTTCGAAGTTTGTTGGGAAGTGCCTTTCGGCAACTGGGCGCATTTGCGGAGGTTGTTCTTCGCCGGCGAGCGCCTTGCTAACGTTCTCGTGGTTCACCAGGTCGCTAGCTTTTGAGGCAGCAAGCACCCTGCCGGAGTTCTCGAGGTTGACGAGGTCAGGGGCCATATCATAGACAGCCTGGACCCAAAGAAGTTCCTCGTGCATCGGCGGCGCAAAACCTTTCGGCCCGGTAAAGACCAATCTTCCAGTCCCGTCGCGGACTTTGATCTGCGTGGATTTCCAGAAGCGCGCCCGTTCCAAAGATCGGGCCAAGACACTGTCGTTTTGAGAGGAAAATAGCGGGTGGTGAAGCGCTAGAATGGAATTGGCACTAGCGGCAGTGTCTGAGTAATCCTCCAAGCCAGTGTAATAGGTGTTCTTGTACCGACTCGCGGTGTCGATAAACGCTTGGTAGCCTTCCGGGGGAAAGTTTCCCTCTTGGAACCGGGACGGCAAGACTCTGTGTAACAAGGATGAATGTAGCCGCTTCGTCCGCGCACATTCTAACCCCTGGAAACCAACTGGTCATGGTAAGTAAGTAACGTTGTCTGATGGCAAGGTCAATTGCTAAAAGCTCACTCATCGCAGGGTTCATCGGTCTTCCTACAGTATTGAGGATGCAAAAGTCGGGACTTGTGCGTGAGGGCTTGTCACGGTTCACCAGCTCAGCGTTGATGGTCGAGTGAGGGTGATGGAAATCGGGGTCAGCAAATATGTCGCGTAGCTGAGCGATAATTCCTCGACCTCGATCTAAGTTGAGGCCAGAGATGGGGGTAGCTAAAGGGAACGGTCAGACAAGAGCACAACAAACATAGAGCAACTCACTGCGAGACTTGTCAACGGCCGGTATTACGGGCGGTGGTAAGGAGGTATCGCCGTGGTGAGAAGCCTCAGGAATGTCAGTAAATAAAGGAATTACAATGGCGGAGACAGCAGCCGGGGCAGTGGCGGGGACAGCAGCGGGGACAGCGACGAAGACACCGGGAGCGGGGGTGGTATCCATAACATCGAGGCCAGGAGACAAGCTGGGAGTATGCGAACTCTCCTCCTCTTCGGGGACAGCGACGAAGACGCCGGCGGAGACACCGAGAGCGGGGGTGGTACCCGTAAGATCGAGGGCAGGAGACGAGCTGGGGGTATGCGAACTTTCCTCCTCTTCCTCGCGTAAGGAATTGTACATGTCAGCAGCGGTGACGGGACCATGAGGGATGACCACGTCGGAGTTACTTTCCTCCCCTGACTCCTCCACGTCGTCTGAACCCTGTTTGTCTGTCCAAGGTATTGTCAAAGAATGTATGGCGTGCGCATCAGCTTCACTGCGTTCCATCCACACGAGGTCGTCGAGATTCTCGACTGAGAAACAGTGGACGATTGCTGGCATTGAGAATTCGAAAGTAAGTTGCGCAATCATATAAATATTGAATTTCAGCAACGCACCACGGGCTATCTTTTGTATGACAGTCGAGATACCAAAGGCTCCGCCGACGCCTCCCGGATGACTGTCTATGGCCGAAGCTGCGATGTAGGTGTTCGCCGTCTGTTCAGCCTCGTCGAGCAAGCTGAGGGAAGCTCTGATGTGAGACAGGAGGCAGAGAAAGCGGTGGCGCCAATCGTCATCGGCACAGTCAGTTCTGAGTTCCCAGCCGTGGTCTTCAAGTAGATCATCGAACTCGTGGTTCTATTTTAGCGGGGACGAATTAGCAAACGGTAAAAACAGTGGCAGAAAGTAAAGGTCACCGTTAAGATCCAGAACCACGCAATAAATAGGTAATCAGGCCTTGATAGCGCAGCGTGTATAAGGCAGAGCAGAGCTTGATTGCTACGGAGGAGAGATTCAAGCGCTTCGACAAGATCGTTGGCATCCTCGTGGAACTTGTATATGAAGTGTTGAAGCTCCCCACCCCAGGGATTTGCTGAACTATCGGGGGTCCCGACATTGGGAGTAACACCTTGAGAGGTCATGATGGAGGTGATTGCAGTTCACAATGCGATGCCGCAAAGTTATGGGTGGAGTTCTTCGAATTCCCAATGTTCCAAATCCCGGCATGCCCTATGTGGTCAGGCTGCAATCCTTCATCGATAGTGATAAGCTAGCGATTGAGGAGATTAACTACGTTTCGAAGCTACCGAAAAAAGTCCCACGGCAGGGAGAACGAGGAGATCTTCTAGGATTGTCCAACCAACCGCCGTCTTATCAGTTCGGACCTCTGAATGATCACAGAAGACGTGGCAGCCCCAATGCTGGAGCGTCAGGGTTCTTCTGATATGATCGTGCGTCCAACGATCCCACTGTACACACACCCTACCTGCATTCAGTGTATCAGTTGAGAATGCTACAGAATCTATGAAAATATAGTACGTACCGCCAGAAAGTACTTCAAATTGATGAATTGAGGATGTGAACCATCGCCGCCACTGTACGGTTCACTCGCCATCACATAACTCGTGGCACGAAGAGAGTTCTTCACTACAGGGGATGTCCTGACAGTCGACCACATGTCAATGAACATGAGTCCAATGTATTTGAGGCAACTGTGCTCCAAAGGAAAGGCATCGGTGCTAGGTAGGTAGGCAGTGCCCACGGTGCGGTAGATGTGCCGTCATGCACTGGCCCCACGTCCATCCAAGGTCATGAGGTGAGTATTGAGCGCCAGGACTTTCTTTCCTATACTTCGAAGTGCGTCGACGAATAACGACGTGAGGGTCGAAGGGAGGTGGCGTAGCAGTATTGAGCTCAACAATAAGTAAGTCGGCGGGGTTCCTCGGAGTAAGTTGCTTGAAGTCGGATCACAAAAAGTGTGGCAAGCCCCGGCACAGACTTCACGTTCCGCCGACCCTTAATGACTTCATGGAAGAAGCGAGAAAAGCGGCTGACATCGATAGTGGACAGGGCAGGACAGGGTCCAGTATTGTGGGTACATACACACAATTCGAAATGAGTCAGAGTTAGCGGTTTGTGGGCTGTTGCGGGGCCCGGTAGTTGATCAGAGCATTGCAGTGTGGAGCTTTGTGGGGCCGGGGGCCGGGGGGAAGTTGAGCGGCTTTCCGGTACCCGGGGTCTGCCACGTTGATGCAATTTGCCTGTATCTATGATCCATCAGCGATGTATCATTGTTTAATCCCTCCGGTCTCCCATCGATTCCAGACTTTTTGTAAGGTCAGGATCAAAATATCAATGTTCAACTACGTGCATTCATTGATAAAGTTTCAACCCAAACAGAGCCCACATTTTCACCTCTTTCAAGAACCACCACATTGTCGACATCTCCACTTTTCCCAAGGTCTATAATGCAACGGCTTGGGTACTCACCCTCCACCCCACCTCCTATCATCTTCGAGCATGCCGCCAATCGATCCACGGGTTCATTCTCGTACTCTCGCTGGGGCCAGGTTGGTCCTCAAATGCTAGTTGACGTGCCTTCGGTTCGTGCTTTATCTCAAACAGCTGAGGTCCCCACTCACCTACTCTCCACCCTATAGTACAGAAGCCGATACTATTTGCTCGACTCGCCGTATTTCTCCCAGCTAGAAAAGTACGGCGATGCTGCCGACGAACTCGATATTAGGTCCATGAATTGGTTGAAGTCGAAGAGGAGGCTTAACACACTAGAATCTGTTGGCAACACTGTAAGTTTCTGTGACTTGCGATCGTCTAAGATTTGTGCTAATGGCTCCACAACAGATGAACTCTGCGGGACGCCCGCCGCTGGATCGTAGCCTTATCTTAGCTCAGATTCGCGATGTCATTGAACGGGAAAAAGACATGATCAGGGCCTACGCGGTGAAAATTGCCATCGAACACGAGCTGATAGAGGACAGCATGGCTTGGTGCGATCGCCCCACCGACGACTTACTGGCAGAAACTCTGAATTTGGAGGAGCGGCCGCTGTTATCTTACCACGCTGGGCGGGCGCTGAGGGCAGCTACAAGAACCAATGACTTCAACCCTGTCCTTCCGGTTGTCAACAAACCTGTCCGAAAACATACCCCCAAGGTGCGGGCCTCCGAGGGTCGGCTTTTGGTAAAGGGAGCTGTCTCTGTCTAGTATACTGTTCGTAGAAAGTGCATCCTCGCTTCTTCCACACCACTTCTTCCACACCTCACACTCTGTACTATTAGTTGTACTGCCAGTTATGCCGTCGTGGGGGGGGGGACATTTTTTTCAACATATCTTTCAATGTATCCTTGCTATATCGCTAGCCCTGTTATACCTCTTCATCAGTTGTTATCTGAGCCCTCTATCCAACAACTCATTTGAAACTTAGATTGTCGAAGTATGAGCTCCTAGTCAGCAACAAGTCAGTGCGCAGTGCGAGGCACACCACATCCTCGTCGTAGATCCGTGCCGGTCCGGACAGGTTTGAACGTCACGGTTCTATTAATATGAAACCCTTGCTCGACACATCCTTTCTCTTCATTGACCTCAGAATCACTCAAAGCCATGTATTGTCACAAGGAGGACTCGATTTGCATCAAGTTCGATATTCGGGTTGGTGCGTGTCAGTGGGGTCAGTGTCGTGGCTCAGCCTTACTAACTGTTCCCAAAAGACATCTGCCAGACGTCAGACGAGTCCTTGAGTCTATAGACGTGCATATCATCGTGCCGATGATGAAGATCGTACTAGTACGTCTCAGGTACCTCTTATTACTATCCGTCGTCCATGATAATCTCAAAGAAGCCTCCACAGCCGCATCTACGCAATGTATTCGTCCGCTTATCACCCAGAAAGCATGATATCGCAATGGACTCAGCCAGGCAGCATCGCGATTCATTGATAGAGGATTCCTTTTAGAGGGTCTGCTGCCTTGGAACGACATCCTGCGCTCTTCCAAGCCACCATCCTACTTCACTAAACAGAGTTCCTGCTAGTATGGGCCATCCGACAGTCTATCAATAATGCCGCTCCTGCCTGGGTTAGACATCAACTACATCTGGGATTTTTAATGGTCTTCAAGAACATGAGTACTAATTGTCGCCTCATAAATTATGTGAAGTGGTGAGTCTTCTCATACTCGCCGCATTCTCGTTATGGGCATGATTTCATGCCAATGCACTCATCTACGAAAGCACAGCCTAGCAAAGGTTTGATTCCTTCACGTCAATGCTTCGCAGACGTCTTGAGTCAACATAAGCCTTGCTAGCTCTTGCTAACCATGATGGCCGCACAATGGATAACACTTTCGGCCCCTACTAGTAGCTGTGGCTAGTTTCTTCCACTGCAGCACCGGTACGCATGATGGCGACGGCTGTATGTTCGGATGCATGGGTGGGTGGATGTCCAAGCCTGTAAGTCCGAAGGACTTTCTCGTGGGGTGCCCTGGATGACTCTGATGATTTTAGACTCATAAATGCATGTGCCCAGAGCTCAAGAAGAGCGACATAATCAAGTCTACCCACCCACCCAATCAAGGCGAGTTGGATGTAATCAACCGAGTATTTGCTGAACAATCCCCAGGTTCAAACTGCAAAGACTGGAATGAATTTCCCTGTCGCCACGGACCCACCTCCAAGTGAATCGCAGCTACAATCCCCAGCAGTCTTACTTGGGCCACTGAAACGCACATTCTTCCTCAATGCATCTTATTTTTGCGATGCACCAGAGCATACACTTTTGATGAAGCGGTCCAGCTCCAAGTTACAGTGGCCAAGGGCCAAAAGATGCGGGCTTACTGGCTATAACGGCGACCGCGTCGCTGTCATGGCCCCCCCTGCTAAGGGTGGTCAGTAACTTCGTGCAACTTCGCTACCCCCGTGGCACTGACCGTCTCGCAGCAGCCTCAATTCAGCAACTCAACTCGTCTCTTCTCGCCAAGAACTCTCTCTGAGGTCAGACCCTGCTGCATCGGCCAGTGGTCGCGTTTAGGAATATATCCCATCATGTCATTTGGCGCGCGACAGACTAGTAGCGAAATTTAACTATAGATTCAAGTTGCAAGGTCCTTTACGTTCAAGTTGTCCGACAGGCCCGGGTCAATTTGGAGCCACCACTGCTGTGGAGTGTCATTTTACTAGTGCTGCAAGCTCGGCCTGGGTTTCTTGTCACACCGTCCAACGGTCAGAGATGGAAGCTTCCGCTGCTGCCAGTAGGCTTCTGTTACGAGACAGTGGCCAGTGGGCCGGAGTCGGTCACTCTACACACTGGCGAGTCACTCCGAGTCGGACGGTTTCAAATGATCGTCACATCGACCTGTGATGGTGTGACGGCTGGCGTTTAGGGTTAATCAAACTGAGGGTTAGGGTTCACATTCAAAACTCCGTCTTCTGTATCATCGTCTGATGTTTAAATTCCCAATAGGATCCCTAAACAAGGCTTGTTCAACCAGTTCACATTTACCCGCCGCTGATTATTCTCTGGAACCACACTTCAGCTACTATGGTTACCCCCTCACAAGTATCTTTAACTATGCCACACGTAAAGAAGTCTGTATCTACGTCTGCACGCTCTGCTGCTGCTCGCGCGATTTTGCGCCACGGTCTCCACACGACAAACCATCTAGCAGTTGAAAGAACCGGTGGTCTTCATCCTATGTACATCTCCCTTCACGGCCGTGGAGAGATGCAAGGCGATGAGCTGAAGGAGCTGCTCGAGTTAATTTCTGATCTGCAGAAGGATCTTCTTGACGCTGTATGTCATGGTTTCATATGCTGCTGTTGTCGTTGTGCTCATGTATTTGAAGATATCAGCCCTTGATAGATTAGACGGAGGGTTTTCTGTCTTGCTCCGTTGTCCCGGCTCACAGGTTTCTGCCGACATGGGCACTGAAGGCGTCGCAGTAGACCTGGTCGTCCAACCTCGCGAGTTGTTGGCGCCGGAAGGAGGAAAAGAGCTCACCAAAGCCCTTGCATTGCTTGTTCAAGCTTTTGGAAAGGACGTAGCTCTGCCATACCTGACACGCTTCAACCAACGATGCCGCGTAGAAGGCGTCACTGCCCCTCCTGTTCCAGGTAAACCAGTTGCACTTGTGAACCATATGATGAAACCGTTTATTGTTTATCCTATCAGACGCTGGCCGGCCGTTAAAATTAAGTGGAAGTTCTCACCTCCCCGCCTCAGAACAGCCTGGTGGATTACTTATACACTGTCAGTGCCGACGTGGAGGTGCTCAAGAGCTGTCGAAGGACATTGCCATTGCCAACATCAGCTTTCCCGTCCCTCCTGCCCGCACTATAATTGTCTCAGATGACGACACGCGTCAGAATGAAACAATCACCCAATCTCGCAAAGGTCTGTCACTTGTACTATGCCGGCGGCGTTCTTATTCGCTAACTTTGGCATGACATCAGCTCAGACCGTGGTTCGATCCCGAGCAAGCGGCCTCGCCGTCGACGATGGCTTTTCTGGAGCCATAATCAGCATCGGCCCTCGCACGGATGCTGTCCTAGATCGGTTCAAATTAGGGGCTCAAGAGATTCCAAAACTCCGCGTCCTTTCTTTCAACGAGCGCAGTAGCAAATGGGAGGAGGCCATGCGATCCCCCGGCGATTTTAGCTATAGTTACGAGATCGCTTCGACAATGGCGGATGCGATGCGCGCTGATCTCGGAGTTCAAGCTCGACGAAAACAAGTACGTGAAGTCGTACCATGAGCCACAAAAAGCGGTCTAACCTTGTCGCCTTTGGCAGCAGACTGAACGACGGACATCGCGGTTTTCCTACTCATCCGTCATCTTGTTTGTCTTATTAGGCCTTATGCTCAAAGTTTACTTGATATAAGTCTACGAACTTACGTCCGTGATTCCGTGGATAGTATACTTACTTATACATACAATATACATGGTATGATAACATATAGATTATGTCAACGAATATGCTCTCCAGGTTTCTGCAGGCACGAAAGTTGCAGGAAAGCGCTAACTTAAACGCCGAGTCAGTGCTGACGGTTATGATCACGATCATGATTGCTCTTATGTAAAAATTTGTCAGTTTGAGTCCCTACTAGTTACTAGTGATTCACGTCGACTTGGACTCCTGTCGCTATTCAACGCTCTCGGTGATAATGTTTATGCCTCTCGGGGCGCGCGCAGACGCCTTTTTATTGGTCCTACAGTCCAATAAACCCTCAGATGGGCCAGAGGAAACCTGTTCACGGACTCTTTCGAAATTGTCGAGCGGGTTTTGCGGCTCTGTGTGAGTGTCAGACTCAACTGGACGGACTCACAGCCAACGATCCCTACCAGGCCTCGGGTTCCAGCTCAGAGTCGCGCCGGATAAAACCATATTCGTCGGCTTTCCTTAGCGCCATCCAGCTACTCGCATTCTATCATTCTCCTCGATGTGTGCAGTAAGTCGCAAAGCTTCAACATTTGTCTCACTATCTCATTCGCTTCAGAGACTCTCATGCGCTATCTACTCGTCCTGCGAGCCTGTGCTTCCCCGAGCTAACGAAGATTTTGATAGATTTTGGAACAACCATCACCCAAAGCATCATGATTTAGTGCGAGGGTCGCGAAGATGAGGGGGATTCTTGGACACAGAGGGGCTTTCTAACTGTTCTGTGCGTATCCATGGCTCATCTGGAGGCTGACTCCGTAATCTCATCCGAGCCTGTTCCAGCCCTCCGGCGAATGTCCACGACTTCATCGACTTCCAAATCACAGCTTGCGGAGGCAACGTAATCGTCTGCTTCAAGAATGTGTCCCTGCAGCCTGAATCTGGATAAGCAAACGAGCAAAGAAACCCGAAAATGACAACACTGCAATAGAATACAAGACCCCCACGAGAACTTGGTGTCACCGGAAATGTAGTGCACACTTGTCCCACGCCAATACGTTTGCCACTTAGCAGCCGCCGACGCTGCACGCCTAGGACGGTGAAGACCAGAGCACCATCTGTGCATTGGACGGCCAGCTCAAACAGCATTCACCTGCAACATGGGCTTCCGAACCATTTGCGGCGTCGGGACTTCGCGAACTTGGTATATGGTGCTGCGTCACATTCTTTGGTTCACGAGGGAGGCATATGCATGTGATTCACTGGTCTCTTGTAGCTTGGACGTCAATGGAAGTTTGGATACTCTATACCAACACTGGACGAGCTGAAGGCTCTGAGCGCAGTGCAGAGGGGTTCCCCGTCGTAAGGCTCCACCTCCTTTGCATCTGAACTCTATTCTCACTGAGCAAGCAGATATTGATACGCGCTGTAGCATTCTTTTCAACAATATTTATGAATAAACCCGTCTTGATCACATGAATACCGCCGCCTCGACAACTTCCTTCCTTTCTCCACACTGCCTCTATTACACTTGAACTCGATCCCCTCCCTCGAAAACTTCTGCCCCAGCTTCGGGCTAAACGTCCTTGCTGTGATCATATGGCTGCACCCCATCACCTGCCCCGACAACCCCCTGCAGCACCACCTCACGACCGCCATCGAACCCACCCCGAAGGCCAAGCAGCGGAAAGACAATCCGCTTCGCGTAGTTCTGAAGCATAAGGGCAAAGGCTAAACCCATGTCGTTGATGTGTCTGAGAACTTCTTCTGGCGAGAGTATAATTTGGTCCGACGAGCTGATGCCTTCAGCAAGCAAAGCTTCTTCGAGGCCGTCGAGTGTGGCTGTCGTAGGGTGGTCCGCTCTGACCATAGATAGTACAGCGGCCACACCTGGGAAACGGACACCCCAGGGGTTGGTGAGCAAGGTCCACGGACGACACTCTGCCTCAGTCACAGGCGACCACTTCATCAGAGGGGGTTCGCAGGGCAGCGCACACGCAACAAGTGCGGCGACAATGGTTTGGGGAGCATCCGTAGGAACATCAGCGGGGCCAATTACGTGAGCCGGGGAGTACACAACAGTATGTGGGATGTCACACCCACCCTGGGGAGCGACAGACGTACGCCCCCTAGTACGGGGGATATCCCTTTGTTCGCGCTGGAACCTTTTGCGCCTTTTCTCGAGGGGAGGCGAGGAGCTGTCTGCGGAACGATCGCGCTTGTAAGCCTTACCCAGGCTTGCCTGGAGGGTCGCGTGTAAGTTTACTTTCATGTGTATGGCTCAGGGTCTGACCTCGTTGTGCCCCACAATGATTTGTTCCTCGCGCACCTTTTGAGGATGCTGGCCTGCCATAGTGTATAGCGCGTTTAGATATGGGAGCTAAGTGAACTGTGGAGTTGGTCGCGGTGACTAAAGCCCTAATTAGGAAACAGTGCCTTTTATCTCCGAATTTTAGGGTTAGGTTACAAGCCCTAACCCTAGTTAGTGACAATTCCCACCTACCACTTGGCCCACTGCAACACGCCGCGTCCGAGTCCAAGCAGCCTCCCAGGCCCTCTCACTATCGCCAACCCACCCCTCACACATGCTGTCTGCCGTCTCTGCACCGCCTGCGAGCGCACCAAGCGCACTCTCCTCCATCGAAATCGACTCTCTCTTCGGGGGTATTGACCCCTACACCTCCGAGTCCCACCCGTGCCCGCTTCGAGGAGCTATGCCGGGCCCTCTTTCTTGGCACCCTCGAGCCTGCCGAGAAGGCCCTCCGTGACGCCAAGATCGACAAGGCCAACGTCCACGAAATCGTCCTCGTCGACGTTTCTCCTTCTATTCTCAGTATCGTCAAGCTCGTGTCTGACTTCTTCAACGGCAAGGATCCAAACAAGAGCATCAACCCCAATAAAGCCGTGCCCAAAGTGTCGCTGTCCAGGCCGCTATCCTCTCTAGAGATACCTCCGAGAAGACGGAGGATCTCCTGCTCCTCGATGTCGCACCTTTGTCCCTTGAGTGAGTTATTTTCGTACCGCCAACGTCAGCCTTGTAATCAACTTTGTCTTTAGTATCGAAACCGCCGGTGGTGTCATGACTACTTTGATCAAGCGTAGCACCACAGCAACCACGAAGCCTGAGATCTTATCGACTTACTCAGAAAACCAGCCTGGTGTCCCCTTCCAATTCTACGAGGGTGAGCGTACGCACCAAGGACAACAACCCCTCGACAGCTTTGAGCTCTCCGGCATCCCCCCCCCCACACTACGTAATGTTCCTCAAGTCGAATTACCTTTGACATGGACGCGAACGGTATTCTCAATGTCTCCGCTTCCAACAAGACCATGAGAAAGCCCAACCGTGTCACCATCACCCCATTCCGCTCCTCTGGCTTAATACTTAGTACCGTCGTCACCTTTCCAGGTTCCCCCGATGCTTATGCCCTCCCCAATTCGGGCGTATGTGGTTTTCCCATCGGTGGGCTGCGCAAGTGCCTCACCATCGCCACTTCATGCGCACGCATGCCCCATCGGGGCCGGGAAACAAATTTCCCAGGACGCCTCGATGCACGTCCTGCAGCTCGCAAGCGTCACACTTGCTCATCGAGGATACATCAAAGCGCTACAAGCAGACGTCATCACCTCTACCTCGCACCGCACCTACCATTTTGAGCTTCTTTTTTTTGTTGTCGCACCCGCCTGCGTGTGTGGGCCACGCTATCCCCTCTTTGCCCCTTTTGACATAGCACCTCTCTAGGCAGCAGCTTTCAGGCCAGAGAAACGGGCTTCGTTAGGATACCTTCTACAACTGTATACTTCTACTTTCTCGAAAATGTCACGGTATATATTTGAGGCTATGCAGCCGCATACCAAATAGCGTACGTAACGGCCTGGCGTGTCGAACGCATTCAGATTCAAACCCATACCTGAATAACTTGAATAAGGAATAATATATGGCCACACCGTGACATGAACCTGAAACAATTTTAGCTGCATATCGTATGGCCCTCTCAGGCTGATGCCGATAGCCCCAGGCTCACCTCTCAAAACATATAACAGAAAAGTACAAACACTAACGTAGAGCTGAGAAGTTGATATCAATATTATAAACGGTAAAGCTTGAAACTGCACTCTGATTTACTAAGAAGCTACCACCTTATCTTGGAGGAGATGGATAATGGGTCAAGAGAATATGAATCATCATGACAGACAAGAAATCCTCGCCGGCGATGTGCAGGAAAGCGCAATCACTATGAGGTGGAATTGAGAAGTTGACATCAGGATTACGAACACTAAACCTTGAAGCTGTCTTTACGAGTGTCGAGGAAAGGGAACCCCCATCCTGATGTTACTAAGACACCACCTTGTCTTGGTCTTCGATGTATGATGGGTCAGAACAATCTAATCTCCTCAAACCATCTTTTCGATGAAGAATATCTACACCTCAGCATTTTGATGATACGCGAGCCTTGAAACATCTTTCCGAGAATCGGGATAAGGAAATCTACACGTCTCGGCATCTTGACTTCCCTTTACACGGGCTTTGAATCGTGATTTGTCAAGATCGTCTGATCTAGTCATATCAAGGACCCACAGGTTTTCCTGATG
>JABCKT010000463.1:0-13688 GCA_018858115.1 Tephrocybe rancida | reverse complement strand
GCTTCCACGGCCTTTCCCTCCATTTCCACTTGATGCATAGGCTGCATTCTCCTCCTTCCGTGCGCCCTTGGACCTCAGGAGTCGATGTTCGTACTCCTCGGTGACGGTCTGCATCAGATCGTCGGACGACAGGAAACTACCAAGTACACTGGATGTCGCGTTCACGGCAGAGATGTAGGCATCATAGGTAGGGGGTAAGGACCCGAGTATGATTGCGTAGAAGTCTTCGTCGAGAGGTGGAAACCCCATCGACGCAAGATCCTCATGCATCGTGCGCAACTTCGTGAAGTGTATGCAGACATCGGACCTCTCAGCACATTTCTCGTCCTGGAGACAGCCCCTAAGATCAACAGAAACCATGCAGGAACGCTTCTGGAAGTCCCCTGCTAGGGCCTCCCATATGTTTCGAGCGCTGCCATAGCCTCGAATCTTCATGAACAGCGAATCAGGGATAGATCCCGCAATTTGCTGCTTCACAACAGCTTCCCCCTGCTTCCACAGCTTTAATTCCTTCTTCCATTCAGTGTCATGCACAAGCTCGTCTTCTGTAAGTGTTCTGACAACAGGTGTTGTACTCGCTAACTCAGTCTCGGTTCCAGCAGGATCCGTAACAACTACTTGCGGATTCATATAACTTCTTCTCGGGCCGTCTCGCAGACGACTACGTCGGGTTGTCATCAATATCTCCAACAAGATATGCACCTTGTCCTCATGCCTACGGTTTCCTGCTCCTCACTCGAAGCCTCGGTCGGTATACCCAGAATTTGGCGGACCATCGAATGCCAGTAGACCATCAGCTGAAGCCCCGTGTGCGCCTTCACCAAATCCGCTCGTTCAACCCCACTCCCCTCCTCTCAATAACTTAGATCTACCAAGCAAGTCAGTAAGCGACTCAAGGGCGGTGGGGTATACAAATACGTACAATCCTCTTTGCACTGTCCTTTCCACTCAGTCACACCGCTGACTCGCGATTATGAGTCTACCAACACCTTCAATAATAACATGGAATCGAGAGGCGAAGAAAATACATACATCTTTTCTTTCCTTGGCAGCCCTAAGTATTACACGAACCATGGGTTTGTTGAGGCTGGTGAAAGCAGAGGAGGTAGGTGGGGCATTGGTCACCTGTGCAGAGGGTCCCGTCGACGGGTCCGAGGTCGTTGAGACTTGGGGGCGTGGGCGGCTATCAATGATTCTCGCCGTGCGGGGGCGACTGGGGCCAGCAGAGGAGGGATGGGAATGGGAGGGAGGAGAACCAGGGCCGAAATGAGGGGTATGAGGGCGGGGCGAGGGGATGGGGTCCACCCTTGCCACGGGGCCCATCGACGGATCGGGATAGAGATGATAGAGACAAAGATCGCGAGAGGGAGAAGAAGAGGGAGAAGTTGTGAGTGCGTGTTAGTTATTTGGTACTCCAATATTCGTACAAAAATCACAACGAACAGGATACATGCCTTCCCCTCTGCCGAAAAATTCCAAAAATTCCGGTCGAATCCAACCCGCAGGCACATCCCCCTCAAAGATTATGGAAAATGTGGGGATGAGGGACGCCACCCTCGATCCCGAGTTCCAAAGATGGTTACTATCATGTAAGGAAGTATATCCAGATCTGCGTAGGTGCATGCGGGAGATGAATACGTCTACACCTGTGCGCGTGTGCCCACACGATTCCGGGTAGAATCAGCGTCACTGTCGCTAATGGCAGGGAGCAATGGAAGGTCGTAGGCACCTGGTGCTCGCTTCGCAGATATCGCCTGTCATTTTTCGTCATGTCGAGCAAGCACGGGAGAAGGCGGGCTATTGTGTCATGACATCCATTGCTCGCTATTTCTAAGTTCCCTACAAGGAGAATCATTCGAGAAAAAATGTGTCCTGCACTACGTACGGATGTTCGAAACCAAGAGGCGTGCCGAACTGGCACGCCACCGTCGTTCGAAGTGTATGATAATGCCATAACAACGTCGCGGCTCATTGACAACCTTTCACGGCTCTGTCCATCTCGACATTCTCCTCCCTCCCGGGTTCAACGTTCAACGTTCAAGTTCCAACACCTTCCCCTCCGCCAGGAGCCGCCACCGCCCCCTCATCTCCCACACCTGCACCTACAGCTCATCCACCGCCTTCGCCTTCTTCGATGGCACCGTTGTAGGGGATCCGGCGCAGGCGGGTGGTGGTGCTGGTGGGGAACTACGAAAGGGAATGAAAGCGTGAGATCAGATGAGAAGGGATGAATAGGCAAAAAAGGTGTACCTATCGATCGACTCCAACCCCCAACCCCGAGTTCGAGCTTATCCTCCATATCTTCGTTATGCGCATCCAAGCTCCTTCTGTTTTCTTCCTCCACCCTCCTCGTACCTATGCCCAACCTCCCTGCCTTCTATCCGCTGCCCCCCAAATGATGGCGGTCCCTCCCCTCTATTTACTTGCTCACTGGGGCACAGCACTTTCTGGGGGGTCTACTGGACGGAGCTCGATGAGTGTAGGCAGGCACTGGTGGCAACTTGAGTGGTGGGGTCGTTACGGCGCTGGGATAAAGATGGATATAAGTAATCCTCCCTGCTGAAAATGAGGTAGAACGTACCGGAAGTTTGAATGAGATCATGCTTGTCTTCGCTCGTCGTCGTCTACCGCTCCCCTTATTCGTGCCCGTCCTCCACCATTCTATTGCCTGGCAATTCCACCTCACGTCGTGGTATGATAAGCCCGCCAACCAGGAACCTAGGCGGGTCCTCCCCTTTCTTCCTTTTCCTAGTCACACGGGGGACGGGACCAGGGCGTGCCCACAAGTTTCCCAGGGATTTATTTCGCGCGCGTCCTGAGCCGTAATTAGAGCATGATCAGGATGGTGGGATTTGAGGTGCGGTCGTATTTGTGGGGGTGGTTCAGACGTGGGCGGTGGCTCGGGTGTGGGTGGTCGGAGTGGCCATAGTGTTGCGGCCGTGGGACATGTTGGGACTCTGAATCTTAAGATTGGTCGGGTTGGTCGTCGTGTCAAGAGAGAATCAATGTCGATAGCGTTCCCTCATCCCCCGCCTTCACCTTAGCGGGAGCTTGCAAGAGTCCGCTTCACAGTGACTAGCTCGAACAAATAAAACGTCACGGTGGCGTTCAAAAATGAACCTCGGTGATACATCAAGAGAGTCAAACCCTCTGCATATCAATGACTCAGAGAATAACAGTGCAAGTCAAATGGATCCCAGATCGATCGATGTTGCTTTCCGTCCATGGATTATATTGGTTAACATCAAGTTCTTAAGGTTAGGCTTGAGCCTGCGGTCGTGAAGCTATGGTCGTATCAGCGTCTGCTACCCCACACAAAAAGACGAAGGACCTACCTTTTTCGTGCTCGTCTTCTTGGGTTGGGCTTAACGTGGGTCTGCTGAACCTGGGATAAATTCAGAAAATCACTGTCGACGCCTTCAACTTCAAAACAACAGATCACGACCGTACCTTCAATATGCTTCGACTCTGGTTTGGGGTCGTACCCCTCCTCCCCACCATCAAATGCCCCTGCTCTGAAACGCCATTCTCGAATGCCTCCCCCTTGTATGTATCCACCGCCTCCCCATCTTAGGTTCCTTCACCTCCTTCGTGGGCGAGGGGGCGGAGTGTAATCTGCCTTTGCGGGTAATGTTGTTTGACTTCAGGTACCTCTGGCGCGGATGCGGATGGGGGGCTACGATTCGAGTCCATTCGTATGGCGAGAAGGTATAAAATGAAATGGAGGAGCTCACCTGTAAATCGGTCTGGGGCTCCGCTCCTCGACATCGACACCCCCGTGGTTATGTTGAGGTCTACAAGCACATTAGTGCTCAAGTCCGCTCGAGGCAAAGATACGAAGAACATACTTTCGTGGGCATGGTCGTGGTCTGGCCTTTCAGGTTGAGGAGCTGTCATAGGACTCCGCCGACGGCCAAGAAGCGAAGAAGAAAAATAAATAAAAAACCTTACTTTCCTCTTCGTCGGGTGCCTCCTAAAACACCTCCCGAGCCGGGTGTATCCACCGCTCCCGCATCTTCACCTGAATCTCCTCTTTTCCTTCCTCCGTGTGCGGGTGCCTCCATCGCCATCTCCCTCCCCGCACCCCCCGCCCAAAGCATCCAGGGCCCTCCGGGTGAATCTCTGACTTTGGGGTCCGGCGAGTGGTGGTAGTTTCGTCCTTGGTGTTTTCGATGAGGATAAGGGCTGAGATAAGGATGAATATGAATGATCTTCGTCTCTGAAAAGGAGAGACACATTCCCAGATCCCATGCCGGACGCGACGAGGGACGTGGTCTCGTCTTTAGGTTCTTCGTCGTCTAACACCTCCCTACCCATGATCATTCCAGTGTCCATGCGCGTGCTCCGGATGACGGACATATTCGGTGGCGGTCGTGCTCCTGCTCGTCATTGCGAAACATCTCCTGCTCCTTCCCCACCACCCCTCGTCTGCAAGTCCCCCCGTCAGGGCACTCCACCTCTGTCTTCGTTCTCTGGTTAATGTCTGATACGTGTGAGACAGAGATGGGACCATCTTGACCCGCCCAACCCAGACCCCAATACGCGCTCATGCATCGTGTCTATGAGGAAGCCAATATCGATCCCGCGCTTCCTCTCCTCCTGGTGATGCTCATCATGGTCTTGAGCCTGGGGTCGATAATGGGTCTTGCTCTTGACCTCGATGCTGCGGCTCGACGTGCGGGTCGTGTTGATGGTGCTGGCTTGTGGGTCCTACGTGGGCGGTCTTCGTACTAGTGGGGTTTGTAGGGGTGGTGCTGGGGCCCTGCCTGTGCAAGCTCATACCGACGTCGTTCGCGTTCACCCTCCCACACATACCTATGTTTGTGCTTCGCCCCACTGGCTCGGTTACCAACACCCCTCCCAGCTCGACGTCCTCTGCCCACACAAACAGCTCCATAATGGCCAACCACAATTACCATGTGGGCTCCAAAGTAAAAAGGGGGATGGGTGCGCGAAGTATGAAGTAGAAATGACGAGAAAGAAAAGCGAACAGAGTGGAGGAAAGGGGAGCGTTATAAAGTTTTCAAGTAAGGGATGAAGAGGAGAACAAAAAATTAAAAATAGGAAGGTGAGGAGGAGACGCAATGTGGACAAGTTTAAGGTGGGTATCGTGATCGTAAGATCGTAAGGCAGCAGTAAATGGACCGATGCAAGGAGTGTTACGATGGTGAGAGGACAGGGTATGTAGGGGCGAGGTGGAGGGAGTTAAGGACGATTTTATAGAGATCAGGAGGGCGGGTCATTGAGTTACGGAGGAACAAAGGCGAAGGCCATGCAAAAATAAAAAGGACGAGAAATAGATATAGGGGCTACAGTTACGTGCCATCGCGGCGATGCGCGGGCGGTGCAGCGCTGGAAAAAAAAATGGTAAGCCAACCATCACATCTCAGCCAGACACACGCACCTTTGGTGTCGAGGCTGCCGCATCCGGTCACCTGGTGATAGCACAATTCAAAAAACGAGCAGTATAGAGTGGGCCAGTATGCCCAGCGCAGTTCGTTGTCACGCATCGGTTCGGTTCATTACAGTGGTAATATCACTCCAATTGATGCCGTCCTCTTACCAGTAGCAGACTCCATGCCTCCGTCTGCCTAGCTTGCGGCTGATGCGAACTCGATGAGATAGTGATGAGATGGTGTTGGAAAGAAAGAAGCAAGGCACACATAGTACAACCACAGAACGTGTCACCATCTCAATTCGTCATCGATTAATCATCGGTGATGCCGGATCATCTTGTTCAATTCCCACCTTTAACTGCTGCTCCTTGCCTGTTCGTCGTACATTCTTTCTGTATATCTTCAATTCTCGATCTTAGACATCTTTTCGATATCCATCTGTTGCAGTAATCGATTGCTGTTGTCTTTGTTTCAATCCGCGGCGTGATTCCAGAATTCACCTAGAAATGGCTTCTCCGCTCACTGAGGTCTGATAGCATCTAGTGCTACAGCCCCCAAAAAAACACGCGCACATATGTTTTGGAGTCAAATTCCAATGCTACTAATGATCTATTTACTTTATGACTTGGTGCCACCACCCCCTGGATACATCCAGGCAAAGGTGAATTTATGTATAGGAACGCCAGCGCCGATGGATATAGAAAGCATTGACGTGCACAGGCTGCGAGTCGAACGCCCTCGCCAAAGGATCCACTCTAGTTTTTCACGTGCTCGTTGCACAGATACAGGTCAGGTACGGGTTTCGTGTGGAGTAAAGTCTAGAAGGGTGTGACTTGGGCGAATTTCGCCTTTAATTATAAATACGGGGCTCTACCGCGACGTAAACGCCACGCAACAATGAGAGCAATTCATACCTAGGGAGAGCCGAACGCTTGTGTCACATTTGCGTGCAGACCGATCGACCCATTTACGGGTACGTACTCGTTTCTGTAATGCCCCTTGGTGCGTCGTCATATAGGCCAGGACAATGGAGATTTTGTGTAGTTTATTGCCATTGCGCCAGAGATACCTTACCCGCCAGTGCCGCCACCCCGCAGCACGCCAGTACCAACCAATCGCGAATCTTCATAGGTGGATCACAGAGAGTCGAATTCCAACCCCCTAGCTCAAGGTCTGAGTGCAGAACAAGCGCAGGGCGCGCTTTCAGACCCAAGGTCATTTCCCATTAAGTAGTCATAGTTCATGGTAATTCGGTACAGAGGCGCTGATGCAGAACCAAAATCATTTGAGCGAATATATATATATATGTGTGTATATATATGTTCTGGTGTCCATGGACCTTGTTTATGCTTTCGACTAATTGCAGATCACATTCGGGGTTTTCCTCAAGTATGAACCACAGTCCTGCGAGTACAAATACGAACGAAAGAGAACGTCACCTTTCATTTATACCCCCCTGGTCCCGTTCGTGGTGGCCGAGCTGCCCCTTCTCCTCCCCACTTTCCAAATCCAGGTCCTCCAACGCTTCCTCATCTTCAGCGGCATATCCTCGTCCCCTACCTTCGCCTTCTTGTCCGCCTGCTTCTTCCCAACTCCCTCCCGGCTGGTACTGCTGGTACTGGTTGGAAGCTATGAGTCGCGTCAGTCTATAACGCGACAAAGCAGAAAATAGCTCACTCGTATATCAGCCTGGGGCTCAGTCTCCTTTCATGGTCTGAGTCGTGTTCTGGTTCTTGGGAGCGAGGTGCTGTATGACCCATTCAACGACCAGAAACGATAGACAAATAAGGAAAGGCTACCTTCCCCGGCTACAGGCTTCTCGACATCCCCCTCCCCGGGTTCAGGTTCCAACGCCCTTCCCTCCACCGAGGGCACCGCTTCCTCATCTTCAGCGGCATCTCCATCTCCTCTGTCTCTTCTTCCATCTCATCCCACGCCATCGCCTTCTTTGATGGCGCAGATGTGGGTGAATCCGGTGCGTAGGCGGCTTCTGGTGCTGGTGGAAGCTACAACGAGGGGTGAAGAGTCAGTTTGGGGTCGGAAACGAGGTAGGAAAAGAACTGAGTGGTGGTCGAGCTCCTGCTCCGCAAACCTGCGGCCCGCGTCTCCGTTTTTTTTTCCCGCCCAAAAATTAGGACAGCAAGCATTGACGCGACAGACCGAGCTTGCAGGGCCACATGTCGACCACGTCCAATCTCGTGTCATGGTGAGTGTGTGGTCGATGATGCAGATCTTCGTGTCGATCTCGAGGTGCCGGTTTAGACGTACGTCATGGTCTGGGTGTAGGTCGTTGTGCGGCCATAGGGTAGGTGATCGTGGAGGCCAAGATTCGTTCTGAAAAGATCACAGACACACGAGTACAGCCACAAAAACGTGGCATCATCATCATGATCATCGGTGGTGCCGGTCCGGGCGATTTCACGTCTTCTTTCCTTGTCTTTTCCCACCACCAAAGTGCAGCGAGAGAGTCGAACACCTATTGTGACAGGTGTGTACAGTCTAATCAGTGTTATCGAGGCTTTCTAGGCATCCATCCTTCATTCCTGGGGAGAAGCAGAAAGTAACAAGTTAGGGAGTGCCGCGAGAACAAGGGTGGGTCGAGGGAGGGAGTATATGATCGCAGACGACATGCAGTGTTTATACATAGCTAGGACTGGCAGGGTGCTCTGTTTCGTATGTAGGTGTATATCTGACCCCAGCATAGGTCATCCCATCTTCTCTCTGGTTTGCTATCTGTCTTGGGATACTCCTTATCCTTGATTCACATGTCAGCATATCTCCTATTTGAATAGCCTACTATTGTTAGAACTTTATCTGATGAATACCCGCGCCCTCATCTCACCTTGATGCATGATTCCACACCCGGAATCGGAATGCGAGGAATTTCAGATGCCTTTGTAGCGTTGTCCGCTATCTATCTTCTTGCCCACCGTCAGGTTAATCAGATTCACCACCCAAATGTCCGACGACCTTTGTTGAACTTGACATCAGGAAGAACCTCCCATCGTAATCTAGACAAAAATTCAATATGGGTCTCTAACGAAGGCTTCCCAGACTGATATCAAAGTGCCCTCATCAAGGAGATTGCCAGAGCTAACTGGTATATGTAGTCAAGAGTCGTTAAATATGGTGGGTAACTACCCGCACTCCCATTACTCACCTGTAAAGATCTGCGTTGTTTGACCTGATGCCAGTCAACACCCTTCTCGATGACCCAGAACTTCGTCAAATGACTCGGGACAATGGGTATGACGACAATACACTGGGCATATTTCTGGGAGGATCGGCTTTGGTTTCCTATTTAGATCCATTTTCATTGAACTTCACCGGCAAGTTCTCCTTATTAAAGCACGGACATAACCCAATAAATTTTAATACAGGGGTTTCAATTGCTTTTTTTGGCAGATGTGGGCCCATAATCACAGTGACAACCATCCAGGTTATCTTGGACAATGGAGAACCAGCCAATGTCTCACCTACCGATGACTGTGCGGCCACTGAGTATCATGTATTTTACTCATCCCCTTTGCTGGACAATGCAGTGCACACTATTGTCTTCAGGGGTTTTGCAGATGTTTACATCGACTATGCAATTGTGGGAGTTGAATATAATACTCCACTCCTGGGGCACAATGTGATTGTTGGCAGCCACGACCCCAGAATTCAATATCAGGGGTCCTGGTCCAGAAACTCGAGCACCCTCATCATCAATTCTGGCTCTCAATCCAGGAGGCCGTTTGGAAACTCCACGGTGCAAAATCACAGTTACAATGCCTATTTCCAGTTCCAATTTTATGGTATGTGCTATACCTCTCTGCCTGACCACTGAAATATCTTTTAATACATGTCACAGGCACATTCATATCTGTTGTGGGAGTATCCCCTGTGCAGTATTGCCAGTCCACTTGGACTATTGATGGACAGAATCACGTTAGAGAACATTTCGATAATGTTGATGTCAACACGTATTTTGAGTGGCTGAGCATGAACTTCGCTTTTCCAGGGGATCATACTGTTGAATTTACAGGTATCAGGAATGACGGATTGATGGACAACAGCGGCTTATTCACACTGGACTATATCATGTACACACCATCCACAAGCACACTAGAAACACGGCCAAATGGCACAAATGTCCCTGGAAGCACTAGTTTGAGTCCAACAGTGACTCCGACAAAAGTTTCAATTGCAACACAAAGACTTTCAAAGGCCGGGATTGCCAGTGTTGTCATTGGCGCCACTGCTGGACTTGCTGCCACTCTTCTAGTTCTGATATTCCTCATACGTGTAAAGAGGCGGGCAAAACAGGCAAAAAAAAAGAGCATTGAACAAGGTGGGTATCAGAGTTATGGGTTTTAGACTAGCATCTGATATATGACCAGTCAATCCATATCCAATGCCAGAGCTTCCTCTCAGGGACATGATCCAGCATAAAAGCTCCATTCCTGGGGTGCCCATTGGCCTAGCAAGAGAGAACAGCACTGAGGTACATTATGTATTGCCTAATTCCTTGGATGGTAGAGAACATCGTAGTGCATTTGAACGGATCATGGGAACAATTACACGCCATAATGGCCTTGCTCATGGTGAGTCACATTTCCTAATAGGAGCATGAGGTGCTCATGGACCACACAGTTGAGCCATTTCAAGGCTTCTCCTACCGAGTTCACCAGAGTGATCTGATGGTCCACCACAAGACCTCAGTTCCAGATGCACATAGTGTTCCTGCCATCAATGAGCATATCCAAGTCATTGAAGCACAAGATGTAGGAGAGGATGCAGATGATGCCACAAGCATGACAGCGACTGTGGTTGCACAGGAAGGGGACACCCGAAGTCGTTTGGAGCATCTGTGGCATTTGATGGCTGAAATTGAGCAGGAGCTTGCAGAGTCTGCTTCTGTGATGAGTGCAAACAATTAAATAGATTTTATCATTGTTTTGTATCCATAGACAAGGTTCCACAATGTTTGCCATCTTGTTTATTCCTTGTTGACTCACCCACACACCCAGTTACTGAGGTGGAACTGTGGTGTTACAAATGAGCCTTGGAAATACATCAAGAGGGAGTTGAACCCTCTGTGTGTCCAGAGCAACAGTAAAAGTCAAATGGATCCCAATTCAATCGGTATCACTTTCCATCCATGCTTACATGGGTTAACATCAAGTTTTTAAGGTTAGGCTTGAACCTCATCAGGAAATCATGAAGGTACTGGTTTTACAGGTGGAGTTTATACCTTGGTGACTGAATGATAGTCAATTTAGATGACAAAATAATGATTTATATTTCCTCAACATGATGGTATCGACTGTATGACATGCCTTGTTTGCCATGATGAAAGATTACGAATGCATGATGGTTAAGTACAAACACCTACAACCTGATAGGCAAGTCAGATTTTATAATGTTTGATATCTCAATGGCTTGGTGAGGCTGACTGTCGGAGGCGCCTGCGATGTCAGAGTGGAAGGTCATGAAGCTATGATAGTACTGTGCAAGTCCCTTCAGCCTGATATTCCTGTGAGACTTTATAATGTTTGATAGGCCAACAACTAGATGGTACTGATGATAAGAAACACCTAGGCCAAATGGCATGTCAATAGCTATTGCAGGGAGCACCTGTATTATCAGAAAGAAAGTAGTGTTTAAAAGTCCGGTCAGGTCCGGTTTTTGGCCTCCAAAATAGGCAACCAGCAACCGGACTGGTTGCCTAATTTTAGAAATGGTCAAAAAACTGGACCAGGACCGACGAAAACCGGAAAAATTTGACCGCAACCAGTTGCAACCAGTTTTTCCAAAGACCAGTCCTCAACCAGTCTTTAGCCGGTCACAACCGGTCTTTGCCTACCATTCCACTGTGTTACCACCTCTGATCACCATCATTTTGACCCCTGGAACATCCAAATTGGGTAAGAACTGACTGCAGTACAATCAAAACATCTGGAAAGCATTCAAATCATGATTTTCACGATTTTGATCATATCTCAACCAATACTCATCCGTTTCACATGGTCCCAGGGGCAATTTGAAGCGTTTTTGGTAGTACTACAGCCGTACATATGCACCCGTCACGTGATAACGGTTGTAACCGGTTTAAAACCGGTTTCTTCGGTCCGGTCTTGGCCGGACTTTGCGTTCTCGAACCTGGGCAACTGCAACTGGTGGTCCGGTCATTTCCGGTCCAGTCCGGTCCAGTTCTGGTCTTTTTATCGGTCCTATGGACCGGACTTTCAAACACTAAAAGAAAGAGCAGCTCAAGCCCAAGTGCAGTGCAGTGCCTGCATTGCAGGAGGCAGCCAAAGGCTGTGGAACTTGGGCTGTCAGGACTAAAATTGTTGATGAGGAGGAGAGAATGCTTTGGTCCCTGGAATTGCCAATGTCTAGACAATGTGGAAGCAGCAACATGGAGGAAGTGTTGCAGGGGAGTGAAGCATGTTTAGTGGCCTATAACCACGTTGATTAGAATGGGTTGGTTTTTGAAAACTGATAGTGAGGAAGAGACGGACTAAAAGACTCTTGGAGTCTGGGCTTGGGCAATGGAATGGAAAACCTGTAGATGAAAACATACAAAGTGCAGTCAGAGTAACAATGGCAGAGTAGCACAATTTGGGGAGGACTTTACACTCCCCCCCTTATTCTGCTCAAGGTCCACTGGACTCCAGTTGGACTGAGCAGACTCCAACCAGACTTTTCCACCAGCCAAATCCCAGAATTTGGCTTGTCCAGTCCACCCACTATCCAGGTGGAGTCCACTGGAGTCCACTGGAGTCCAGCCAGTCCAACCAGAGTCCACTGAAAGTCCAGTGGACTCCAATGGACTGGTTTGGCTTGACCAGGCTGTGTGGCTGCTGCTCCCTATCACTATTATGTGGTAGTGAAAAACTTTTGCAAAAGCAGCGAGTCAAATGGATGCACTCACACAAATGACTAAGCAGCAAAGGTAGGCAATATAACCATTATACCAACTGGCCGTTATTACTAGGTAGCACATACTGAAATATAGCACATCGCTGGCTGTGGCACATGCTGACTGTCCATGTCAGCCATGTCAGCAATCAATTTTGTGTTCATCATCCTTTCCTTCCTTCCACCACCACCACCGTTGTTACCCACTGCCTCCCGTGTGCTCCTGCCGTCGGCATATGCATCACATACCGCTTGACCCCCTGCCAGATCACATTGCACAATTAATCCGGGATGGTTATGACCATGTCACAGGTAAGTGACAGCCGCACCTGTTTTCCTCACCTTGCCTCACTGACCCCACCTGTGCCCCCAGGAGCAATGTATCACTGCTGTTACCGGCCACCCCACCACCATGTCACAGATATGTGATGACTGGGTAGGGGATAGCCCCAAAGTGCATCGTTGATGCATGCCTCACTGACCCCACTCCACTGACACCTACAGTAATAGCCGGCCCCCCACAATGACACGGAGAAGCACAGACACCCCCAGGGCAATGCCAGGAGCCAACGATGACGACTGCCATGACACAACGACAACACACATCCCTGACCACCACCATGTCATGATGACCTGATGACACCCTCACATCTCCGAATGAATGACCCATGCCTGGCCAGTGGACCGCCACCTAAATGCCACTACACCACCACCACATGATGACAGTGCACACCTGCTGCCACATCACCACACCCCCATTGCCTGCCCCACCCCGGATCCAATGTGCACCCCCAAAAATGACATGATGACAGCGCACAGCCCAACTAGTGTTTTGAGGTCCAGTCTCAATGACCGAAAAAGACCAGAACCCGACTGGAACTGCAACTGCAAGCAACCAGACTTCCAGTTGTGGTTGCTAGAAATGGTGACCAGCGACTGTGGTCTGGTTGCATCAATTGATTAGGTACAAACCAGTAATGATCAGTTGCAACTGAGGTTTGACTGACAAAATTCCCACAGCAAAGGGCAGGCCTCAGCTGGAGGGGAGCTGCATGGTATGTCCCTGGAAGTCCTGGTCAGGACCTCATATAAGAGTGTGTCCTGTTTGATGTTAGCAAGAGAGGTTTCAAGAGCAGGGATTGGAATCTTGAATCTGGAATGTGCAGTTCTTCCACCTTCAAGTAATAGAGCTGCAATACCTGAAGATGCAACACATAGAGCAACATCTCCTTCAGAATGGACAGCAGCAGCAAGAGTATTGCATACAAAGGTTTTTCCACATCCCCCAGCACTATGAATAAATAGCATTTTCCCAAGATTATTGTTGACAGAATCCATTGCTGCAGTAAAGATTGTATTTTGCTCTGCATTGAACTTTTGTTTGTT
>JABCKT010000462.1:0-13720 GCA_018858115.1 Tephrocybe rancida | reverse complement strand
GCTTGGGTAGAATGTACATTTTTCACAAACTACAATTGAATTTAAAGCATTTTCAGAAACTGTTCACTTTCCTGATGTCGAAACAACACGAGCTCTAAAAATGAAAATATCAAAGAATCTCCGATACCCTGAAGGCACAGCACCAACACCAAAAGTAAGCTATGTATTAACGTCAAAAGAATAACAAAATAAAGACCCCTCTCCGCGAGTGGCAGAAGGAAACAAGAAAGAGGTAGCATCGAAGCCCTGCCCTCTTGGGTCTCATCGATCTCATCACTTTTGCGCCTAACGAAAGGATCCTGCCATGGATAAGTTACAAAAGGAAGTTAAGGACGTACACATATTTTCTGCCACAAGGACGTCTCGCATGCAAGACACGGCTGCATATAGGACCAGCGTGTATACAAAACAAATCGTGCTTCTGGCCTGTTACTGGCCTGTTTCGTTTGTTGATCGCGGATAATAATCACAATCCAGACGAAATATTCCGTCATCGTTAGCAGCGACGCTTGACATCAGGTTCATTCACGACAGACAGTAGAATGCAATAAAATAGGAATTTGCATTCGGGAACGTGAACCATCGTCAAACCATAGTAACTTCGTCAAGTGACGAGGATTGATGACAACGCGCGTGTTAAAAGTGATCCAATTTAATACAGAGGTGGCCATACACAAGTTACAGAAGGCCTGGATAGTTCGATGTTGAGCGAATCAGAAAACTCACCAGGGAAGATGTCCAGGCCAAGGGTTCAAGCGGCCAAAATGTAGTTTGATCGTCTTACGTAATCTTTTCTTTGGTGTTGTTTACATTGTGCCCAGTTCGGTGTAGCGAGTGCTGACACCAGGACCAAACGTTTCCTCAAGACACTAGGATGTAAGTATGCCCGTTCACGCTCCCAAAACCTATCGAGAGCGCATCTACGACTCTCCTGGAGCCAACGAGAAGAAAACGGCGTCGAAAACGGCCCATTTTCAGTTGGATTGACTTGGATAGCACCAGATGTCGTTACTCTGCCGATTTTTCTGGGACCTGGTTACAACTGCCATATTCCTCTGCTGACTTACTCTCTCCGTAGAATCTAGAATGGGTCGGGTTATCAGGGCACAAAGGCGCTCGCACGCCATCGTACGTCGTTCAAAGGCTGGAGTTCGGGATTTAGCACTAATCTGCTTTTGATATTCAGTTCAAGGCGCACACTCATCTCAACAAGGCCCCCGCCAAGCTGCGCAACCTCGACTTCGCTGAGAGCAATGGTTACGTTAGAGGTATTGTTAAGGAGATCATCCACGACTCTGGCCGGTGAGCATCGTTGTATAATTTTCCAACTCCCATTTGTTGAACCAAATATTTCAGTGGTGCTCCCCTTGCCCGTGTTGTCTTCCGTGACCCCTACCGCTACAAGCTCCGCAAGGAGACTTTCATCGCCACCGAGGGCCTCCACACCGGTGCCTTCGTCTACTGTGGTAAGAAGGCCACCCTTTCCGTCGGCAACGTCCTCCCCGTCTCCCAGTGCCCCGAGGGAACCATCATCTGTAATGTTGAGGAGAAAATCGGTGACCGTGGTGCGCTCGCCCGCACATCCGGCAACTACGCGACCGTCATTGGCCACTCGCCCGACGAGAACAAGACCCGCATCCGTCTGCCCAGTGGTGCGAAGAAGACCATCGCTGGTGGTGCTCGCGCGACCATCGGAATCGTAGCTGGTGGTGGAAGGATCGACAAGCCTTTGCTCAAGGCTGGCCGTGCATACTATAAATTCAAGGCCAAGCGCTACAAGTGCGTTCATTCCTGCTTGCTTATGATCAACCTGTTCTGACGTCCTGTTTCCCTGATCAGCTGGCCCCGTACTCGTGGTGTGGCTATGAACCCCGTCGACCATCCTCACGGTGGTGGTAATCATCAACATATCGGTAAGGCCTCGACAATTGCCCGCTCCGCTGTTCCTGGACAGAAAGTCGGTCTCATCGCTGCTCGCCGGGTAAGTTTCTTCGATTCTTCTGTCGCAAGCCTCCATCCTCATCGCACTTGCCCACCAGACTGGTCTGCTCCGTGGTACCGTCAAGGTCAAGGAGGTTTAGATTGGGGTACCGTTATTGTTGGTTGCCTTATCGTCCTCACATCTTCCCTTGCATTTTACATACCAAAAAAAAACTGTATGCAGCCAGTATGCCCGTACGACCTACAGAGTCTACATGCCCTCCATGCCCTCATGCCAACGCGATTTTGAGTGACAATTTCAAGGAAGTCTCGTTTGAGTAGTCGTCATGATGAGTGGTAGTGGTGTGATCGATATTGACGTGCTTGGTAGTGTGGTAGTGAACATTACTGTCATGATTTAGAGCAGCATGCGTCCTGCCCACCTTGGGAACGGTATATTTTCCCGGACATTATCAATTCCACCAACCCATCCAACCAACCGTTCAAAGCCCATCCCGAAGCCCATGTGAGGCGCTCCCCCATACCTTCTCAGATCAAGGTACCACTGATACTCCGTCAAATCCTCGCCCAAGCCCGCACGCATCTTCGCTTCCAGTACGTCCGCCCGCTCCTCACGGACACTGCCCCCCACGAGCTCCCCGACGCGGGGCACAATGAGATCGAAACACCCGACCGTCTTCCCGTCCGCATTCTCTCGCATGTAGAACGGCTTGAGCGGAGCAGGGTAGTCCTTGATGAACACAGGTCCCTTCACGAGCGCCTCGGCGATCCAGCGCTCGTGCTCACTCTGCAGCGCCCGGCCCCACCCTGGTTCATACTGGAATGCACCTGGCTCAGCGCGTTGACGCTCTTCCAAAGCCTTGACGGCATCCGTGTACGACATCCTCGTCCACGCACCGGAGCCGCCAACAGCATCCATCAAAGCCCTTCGCCGTGCCTCGTCTCCACCCTTCCACAGAATATCAGCATCTGGACCATCCACCACCGCCCCCATAACGCTCCGCAGGCACCCCTCGACAAGGTCACACGTATCGGACACGCGCCCGCTACCACCGAACGCCCACTCCGCCTCGAGCATCCAGAACTCAGCAAGGTGCCGCCCCGTCAGTGATGGTTCGGCACGGAAACATGGGGAGAGGGTGTACACGCGTGATAGGGATGTTGCCAGTGCTTCGAGATGTAGCTGATGGGACACCGTCAGGTACGCTGGGCGCGAAAAGAACTCAATCATCGGAGCAGCCATAGAAGACTCCGCAGCTGGATGACTGCTCGGGATGGACACGATTTTGAAAGCCTCACCGGCGCCTTCCGCGTCGTTTCCTGTAAGGACGGGTGTGTTGGCATAGACAAAGCCTTGGTCCTGGGTAGAAGTTGGTATCATGGTATTTACACATGAGGTAAACGTACATCGAAGAACATGCTGATGCTCTTCTTGAGGCTGTCCCGAAGCCGAATCATGGCTGCGATCGCGTCTGTCCGGGCACGCAGATGAGAGTGGTCCCGTAAGTACTCTGTTGACAGAGCTTGCTTTTGAATAGGATATACCTATCAAGACGCGTTTGTATAATTCATAAAGGGCAGCAAATAATTTTGAACGTACCTCTGGGTCACATGCGCCTAGAATCCGTACTTTCTCTCCAGTATCCTTCTTAGATTCTATAACTAGCTCTTTCTCCTGTCCTGCGCCAGGACGGAGGACAAGCTTTCCGGTTAACTGCACGGCAGCCCCATTCGTTAGTCTACAAGTCAAATGACCAGTTAAATGCGTACATTAATGAAAAATTCAAATAACTCACGCCTTTACTCTCTCTCCATTCCCCAGAAAAACAGCCTGGAGTCCCTGAGGTGAGCTGCCGTCCGTGAGCACCGCAAACGACACATTCTTTTGCCTTCGTATTGACTTAATCCACCCCGAGACTGTGACAAGCTGTTCGTCCGGTTGAGACTTCAAAGCAAGAAGCTGCCTGATCGTTGGAGGAAGCTTGAACGAGCTAGAAGAAGCTACAGTTGAAGCAAACCTCCTCAACAACATGAGTGAAAACTCTGAGCAGTTGATCGCGTCGGCAAAATTCAACGGTGCTCCGGGCCGGCCCACGTGTCTACCTTTGCATCGGTGATATATGTGGCCTCTGCCACGAATGTGCCATTTAACTCTGGGTTCCATCATAGACTGATGTATACTCTGCCTGGAATCTTAGAGAAACTACCATCGACCTGCACTGGGGAGGTTTACACCGTGAAGTAACCGGACAATACTACGATGATTGTGCCAATTCTCTCCGACTGGTTCACAACATTGTCCTTGGTATTTGGAGGCTGTTGCAGGTGAGTTATATTCGGTCTACGTGTCTTTTGAACTCATTGACACATTTTTATCTTCTAGTAATGCAATAACATTGGAACAACTCACTTCTGACTACCCGCAAGCAGGATCTCTCATCACCTTTTTCCAATTTCTGATTATATCTCTCCATGGGTTACCCAAACATATGACCTGGACACGTTATGGCCCACGTTTGCGGCCGAGAAGGATTCCTATAACTCCATACTTGATACAAGTTGCTCTATTTTACTTTATCTCACTGCTTAACAATGCCGCTTTTGCATACCGCATACCCATGGCTGTTCATATCATCTTTCGGAGTGGGGGGCTCATTATCAGCATGCTTTTGGGCTGGATTTTTGCAGGAAAAAGGTAGGGGCTCGTATTTGCATTTTGCCTTTACCTGCGTCGATACTAACCTCACGCCATTCAGATACACCCTGACCCAGATATTCTCGGTTCTTCTCGTTACCCTCGGTGTCGTATTCACTACACTCTCCGCTTCTCCCACACAGTCAGCCAAAATAGCAGAAGACTCGTTAAGCCCAATCACATACGCGACAGGAATCGCCATCCTTACACTCGCCCTCATCTTCTCTGGATTCCTTGGCTTGACCCAAGATTGGACGTATACCAAGTACGGTCGGCCAGCACCTCCCTCTTCAACATCAAGCAACCCGGAATCGCCCCAGAAAACGAAGGAATCGCCTGCATGGCAGGAATCCATGTTTTATCTCCATTTCCTTGCCCTTCCGATGTTCGTCTCCGTCCGGACCAAACTCGCAACCCAAATATCAGCAGTTAACGCCGGGCCTCGAATATCCATTCCTCTCCCGCTCTCAACGAACACTCTCGTTGGCATAGCCATTCCCGCCGCGTATCTTCCCCTACTTCTCAACACTCTAACGCAGCTATTATGCGTCGCAGGGGTCCACCGCCTCACGACGAGGGTTAGTGCGCTTACTGTGACGCTGGTCCTCGTGGTAAGGAAGGCAGTGAGCCTGGTAATTAGCGTCGTCGGTGTCGGAATTGTTAGCGGTGGGAAGGGCGCTACTCCAGAGGTTGACAAAGTGATGATGTGGTCTGGGGCGACGATGGTGCTTGCCGGGACCGTTGCCTATTCTATCAGGAGCAAGACTGCAGCCACAAAGGACACCAAAAAGATTGATTGATTTGTATCGCAGGAGATAGATATGTCCCATAAAGTATACCTGGCGAGAGGACACAAAGAAGAGATACAACCGATATATAAGGCTCGAGATGAGCATTAGTGTACATATCTACATTTGACATTCCATCAGGACCACATCAATCAAATGTTTTCTGTGAGCAATTATAAAAGGGCTGCAAAAGTAAAATAACAAAAAAGTGGTATCAGTGACAGTAATTGCACGGTCAGTTCTTCTCAGGGTCTAGTATATTCAGATGCCCAAGTACAAACCAAAGTAGCCACCGTTGGAATGGTCGGACGCGCGTGAAGAGGCCACCATTGAAGATCGACAGCCGTTCCTGTTCATTCAGCTCGCAGAGCATTTCAAATTCCTCATCTGTCCTGACATGTGCCACGAAGAACAGAGGTGCTAGCTCTTCCGCGCTGATATGGTCGAGTAAATCTCTAAGCTTGGGCGGGAGCTGGTCGCCTCGAACTTGGGGGTGGTCAGGACAGTTGCTCAACCAAGTACCCACCGTGCGCGGGCGCTTTTCTGCACTTCTCGGCTAAAAAGAGTAACAGCAATGAGCAACGGTGCTCCAACTTTAAGCACCAAATAGCAAGACTCACACTGTGATGAGACCTGATATAGCTCATGATAGCAACCTTGTAGAGCATTGGAAGAGAATCTTTTGGCAAACTGTTAAAGAAATCGCAGGCTCCAGCACCCCACTGTCCTACCACATCAAGGACAAAGAGGTGGTTATCGTCAACAATGCCCAGCCCAGCAAGAGCGTCAATAAGGACCATCTTGTTACCAAGGACGGTCCTGAGATGGGTATTGTCGCCGTGTACATTGTCAGGAATGGAGCCACAAAACAGGCAGGCTCGAGGTAAGCGTTCGTCGTCGTCGACCTTGTTGGGCTCTCTTAAGCCGACCCATCCTGCGTCTGCATTGCTGATCTCTGCGTGGCGCACTACCTGTTGGCTGCCACTTGCCTCACCTCCTGCTACTTCTGGCATGCGAAGTGTATGGACACTTTTGTCGTTCAAGGTGGGTTTGTTCGGTTCAGGGGATGTCCCAGGCATTTGCCAGTCGCGATCGGGGGTCGATTTAACAGAACTCTAGACATCGATGGACGTGAGAGAATTAGTATATAGAAACAAAGGTTGTACCCACTATAGTTGCCACATCGTCATCCGACTTTATTGTACGGTGACTGGTTTGAAAGGCGAGGTTGATGCCACTGGCGCGCGATTTGAAGCGTATGTGCCGAGGTAGAGGCTTTCCAATGAAATTTCGACGACGATGGCCTTCATTTAGAATGCGTACTAAAGATGTCTTGCGAGCAGCCCGATATGACCTCTGTTTTATGAGAAGTCTTTCCGACGACAGGATGACGTATAACGGCCAATCGTCTTCAAAACCTTCAATTTCAGGGAAGAGTGCCACAACCTAGTATTTGGGAGGTTATTTCCATGAGCCCCTGGCATGTTTAGTTGAACTTATTGACTTCGAGCCTGAATTTCGCCCACTGTGCAGGACTTTGTTCGGTGGTTTTATCGATCTGGTCGAGATGTCGTTCATCTGCGCGGCGTATGGTCGCCTGTAAAATCGACGTCAGATGAAGGTCGACTCCGAGTCGAGGCCCGTCATATGAGCATACCCTTAGATCTCTGAATTGTTGTCCTGTCCAGTTGAAGGCTCCGCGAAGCCGACGAATAGGATACTCGCAAAGTTTACAATCGGTGGGTTTCGGGATCATGTCCTTGGCGAAGTCCTGGTGAGAAAGCCTGAGTGGTACAAACATAATCTTCTTGTGACGTTTCTGGCGGTCGTCACAAAGCACGTGGTACGTTACTGGATCGTCTTCATGAGATCACTCAACCTCAACTCCACCGAGTTGAAGCAGCTCAACGTAACCTCTTAGTTCGCTCCCTCCAGCCTTAGATCAGTCGCGTCTAGTCATATGAACACTCTCGCTGTGTCCTTGTTCGAGCTGTTGTGCTTTCCGCCGTGTCGAGTCTCTTAGATAATGGCAGCCCCTCCGAGCTCATTCGTCACAGTTGCAACACGGTTGGCTTTGGCTTTGAATAGCGGGGACAATTCAGCTTCACCGCAAAAAGCTCTACAGTCTATATTGCCCTTGTAACTCGGAAGGTAAATCTTGATACGATTTTAGTAATGTGTCTTTCAAGAATTATGCGGAAGACTTCTGTGCAAAAAAACTCTGCTGTCCGGACGATGGGAGAATCGGGTGCAGTGGAGATTGGAAGAGCGGTAGCTCATCCATGGTGCGGGCTATGTCTGTTGTTGGGTTGAAAGCCCGGTCGCAAGCAGAGCCGTTCGGCCCGCACCAAGAGCATGCGACTGGGTCCGGGAACAAAAGTCAGCATTACTACAGCATCTAGACGCGAGTAAAAGGTCTCACCCAGTACTAAGGAAGCGAAACATAGGTGCTTGTCCTAGGTGCGGAAGGAAGGAACGGAATGAGAACCAGCAGTGCATTGAGCACGACAAAGGTGACAGCGACGGGCTTCGATGCGTGAAATGGAGGTATGCATCCCCACTCACGGTACGAGGGTGAGTGCAAGAGCAATAAACCAACCGACGGAAGCAAGTTGGTGACTGCGAGTGCGTATGCATTCACTGCAGGTCAGCTATGCTGGGGTCGGAGGCGAAGTGGCGAATGAGAGAATGACAAACTTGAATGGTGAAGGCTGGACAAACCGAAAGAAGGGATCGTGGGCATAAGAACGGTCCGACCAAAGACCTATTAGGTGGTCCTTACGTCAAGTGACTCAAGTCGGGTACCGTACAACCGTCTTTTGGAGCGTTGGTCATGTTCACTGACGGGTATCTGTAGATTTAAACCGATCGTGCGGGCCCTCTTCATGAAAGGACTTCAAGCACTATTGTCTCGACATCTTCCAGGTCGCCACCGTCGAGGGAGGCCATCGTCGGATCGAATGGCTATATCAGAGTGTCATCATGGCTCTTCAATTTGCCTGTATCGTTGAGCTGTCTGGAAGAACTCAAAAGAAGAAAGGAGGCGAGAAGGGTAAAACGACCGTGTTGAAATCGGTGACAAGACGCGAACAAAGTCTCGTGCTCTTCCACTTCCTCGGGAAAGTTCTGTATAATAAACGTAAGTGTTTTATAGTGCTGTTTCGATTCCCGAGACTGACTTGTGTTAATTTTTGAGGAAAAGGCGACCCGGGCCTCCTAGCTTCTCCGCCACCGCTAAGATCGTGAAAAAGGAGAAATTATCTGACGCACAACTCAAGGACCCGACGAAACTACTGCCTAATTTCCAGGTACACGATCGAAGGGCAAGCAGGATTGACGCCAACGTAAGTGCAACATTAAACTCATCCCTAATCTTCATTTTTCAGTTTTCAGCTTTCATACAGTCACTCTACGCCAATTCTCCCATCGATTCATCCCTTTTCTCGTTGTATATCCACCAGAGTTATCCACAGCTCTGTAATGATATAGAACAATGTGACGGTGTAGCTGATTGGCTGAGCTGGGTCGACTCTATTGGTGGCGATGCGGTTTGAAATTCCTTCTATTCTGACATCAAAACGCCACCCTGACCTTCTTTCTCCGGAGGTATCAGGCGAATCCCCATCAATCCCATCTCCTAACTTTAGGCACCATACATTCACTGCCGGAGCCCGTTACCCACCGCTCACAAAAGCTTTACTACGTACGTTTACTAAGATGATATCTACCTCTGCTACACTTGTAACCAAGGACGATCTCTGTTTTTGGAGTGGCTTACAAAGGGAGGAGGACGCGTGGGAAGGCATAAGAGATGCGCGGGGCTGGACGTTGAGCGACGGCACCGGCCAGGCGAGAGCTGAACAATCAACCCTTGGAATCTCCCTGACCTTTTTCTACCACCGGACCGAAAAACGAAGCAGATGGAGCCACGCTCAAGTTGCTATTGAGTTGGGTGGCGTCTTGAAAGCTCGTGAGCATGCCTCGGCAGACCCCTCTCTTCGCCCTCCGCATCCCCAATAGCCACCCCCGACCCTCAAGTTCGCATTGGGAGCTTCGTTCGGGGTCGCGCAGTCTTGATGAAAGGAAGTGGATCTCTTCAGGGTAGATAACGAAGACGATGATGACGTCCGGCCGTTGCGATGAGACACGGAGGCCGAAGGCGGATGGTTGGATAGTGATGGTATAGAGGATTTCTAACCTTGAGTTCTCTGCTTGTGTTTCAAGGAGATTTGCAAGTTTCTCATGATCAGCATTGTCGCTCCTCCCACAGCTTCCGAGACGGCCGTAGACCGATTAAGGACCTAGTGAACCAGTCCTTGGTGGCAGCCTCAACTGGCTTGCTGTCTACATATCATAAATCTGCCAAGGCTCTCAGCCTGATCAGAAGCCATACTACAGCGTACGGCTTCCCAGTCCCCTGTCACGCTGTCCAAGGGGCATTTTCAAACGCCAGAAGGATTGGCAGACACCTCGCGAGTGAATTGTCAGTATGCATCCTGGTGCGAGGGGGATGCGCCATCTTTTGTAAACTTAATTTTAGGCTGTCTACTAGCCGTAAACGGGACCAAAATAAATGATCCAATGCGTCATCGACAGCGGTGCCGGTGCCACACGGTGACGTACTGCGCACTAGTGTAGCATCAACACTCGTTCCTTCCGAACCCAGTGAAATCATCGAAGCATTCTAGACGACATATGGTTTCCGCCTAGACAACCGAGCATTCCCTCCTCAGAGCTGAAAACTCAAGTAGAAAATGCTCAATGATGCCAAACTCGCGTGACCGGCTTTCACAGCCCGCTTAATATAAATTAGGTCGGTGTTGCCGACGAGTAATGATCACAAGCTTGCTTAGTTTGATCACAAGGAACGTTAAACGATCTGGACTCAGAGCCGCAGAACCCATTAAGGACGATTTGTAGGTCCAGTCTGAGGTAGTGTGGGCGCTTGTGAGCAAGTTGCTTACCTGATTCTGAGAATGGAACATAGAACCAACCTCATAGTTGGATTCTTGAGCCTTGACCCAATCTTGACCAACCAGTATTGATAGGGGCCCGCCGACCTCCGAGTCATCTCACATTGAATATGACTTTTAAACTTCATTTACATTACATCATACACGACCAAGGACTGATCTTTACTAATATAAACCACGCGTAGGGCCCTGGCCATTTACAATCACATGCAGGGCCGCCGCCAGCCAGAACTGCTGAAAGCTATTGAAAGTTCCGCCCGCCGAATAACAAGTGCGCCAACGTTCTCAAGATTTGCACTCCAGAAGCTTATCTCGGCTCGTGTGCGGCGTCTCCACTTTTGCGATCAGGGCAACCCTGCACGATCCTCATACATATTGGACCGCTCACGGATGAGCAGTTAAACGACCACTCTCGCCTTCCCGTCCCTGCCCATCGCATTTCTGCCATCGAGGAGGGTCATATTCTCCTTTGGTGGGAGCGAACCCCATACACCAGCCTGAGGATGGTATGGGCAGCTTCACAAACTTTCTGGGAAGACTTAGCTACGAGGAAATACATTACTGGTACGTGCGAGGGTTCCATTGTCTGACACAGCCTGTTTGTTAAGATCCACGAATAGTTTTTACGTGGGCTTGGTTGATCTTGGATTACGTGTCCCGTTTCCATCGAGAGCATGAACAGGTCTGGAGGTGCGCCAAAACTTTTCATCTCGAACGAGTTACTTGACTTTCTGATGGGTTCTCTACTCGTTTCAGGTCTATATTCACGACAGGCGAAATCCCTTTTATGCTCGGGCTCTACGTTTTCGTCAGATACCTTGGACTGTTTGGGCAAACGTGCGTAGACCTATCTGCTGCATGTTGTGACCACATGGGGCCTCAGACAAATTTCAGAGCGAACTTCGCCTGGACTGCGACTCTTTTGCTTTCCAAAAATCCAATATCACGTCGCCACTGCCTATCTTGGTTTGGTTTTCAGTCAGCTGTGATTCAGCTCTTGTTTGGTGCCGTTCAGTATGTTCTTATGCTGCGTGGTGAGACTGGTCTTCGCTTCGAGACTAATATCATGTTAACCGTTTCATTAGTGTCTGCACTACATTTCAACAACAACTTTCTCGTTTCTCGATTTCTTGCATCCGTCTGGGTGATCGAGCGTCTCGTCACCCTTTACGCCAGTATTGATATCTTCACCACCGTACAACTTGATTCGACTTGCTTAGTTGACCAGCCACCGTCTGTGCAACCTGTAGTGATCAATTCGTGAGTGCCACCTACAGAATCCAACCCAGCCCTCTGACAGTCTACCAGTGTTGTTATCATCGTCGTTCAGATCATCATATGGGGAATGACCTTTGCTCGGCTTTTGGAGTTAAATCGACCACAGAGCCTGGTATCGCGTCTTGTTCTTCGAAATGGATTACTAGCCTGTGCGTCAGTGATCGGTGAGTCTCGTTGCTTCTCCGTGCCAGCCTCATCTTATGTGCTCATAATTGCAAAAGGGTTTTGGTCCAGTACCGTACCTTACGCTATAACGGTGAATATCCCCGCCCATAATATGTTTACGTGAGTGTCGAGTTTCATATGTCTGTAGCCTCCGATTCTGATCCCTTGCTTTTTCGTCCTAGATTGTTGATATCTTTGCTTTCAAACCTGGTCAGACCTTATCTGCCTAAATTATACTGTTGATCTAACGAGCCGTTATAGGGATCAAAACTCATCCTCGACTTTCGCATCCCCGAAGAAGAACGAGGGCATTCACATCAGTCGGGTTCTGGAACATGGTGTCTCGATACTTTGGAAGACATGTCAAACATCGAAAGCGTAATTTCAGACGGTACCACAAAAAACCATACTAGCGCGTGAATCAATCATTTTCCACACTTTTTCGTGTTCATTTGATCTTCGAAGACAATGACCTAAGTCAAGTAAGAAAGATAATCATCATTAAGAAACTGGTTGCAACACTACAAGTCAGAACGACATTACACTTCTGAACACAGGGTGTGGGTGCATACGTATATTACTTGTGAAATTCACGATATGGTGACTCTTGCGTCTGCATAATGATTCTTGAAGGACAAGGAGCGCCACTGTCAGGGCCGGTAAGTAAGCTATGTGCTCCTTACTATGTCAATTAGCGGCACCTCTCTTTCGAGCCTCTTGAACGAGCTTCAACTTTAAAAGCTCCCAAGATGCAAAAGGAATAGGATTTGTTGGAATCGCTGCTTCAAACAACCTCTACGAGAGTAGGCGATGATCGATTAGAGGGCTAGGCTCGGGAGAAAGGCTCGCGATTTCTTGCTTTCTGAAGCGGGTCCCGTGAGGATCCAACATACACTGGGTGCGCAGCGGTAGCCATAAATTCGCTAAACGACAGCCCGAGGAGGGTAAGGAGGGGGATTTTAGTGACAAGCAGCTCGAGCAGCGCGGGGCTGAAATGTTTCAACTTGAGTCGGTGAGAATACTTGTCGGCACATAGAGCGAGCGACCGGGCGCGGCGTGCAAGAAACTCTACCAGGGGTGTGAGGTCCGCCTTGATCGGCCGTAGTACAAGATGGAGATCTTGGAGTCAGGGATAGGGAGTTTCCAGTGAGGTCAGGATGTTCCAAGTCCAGAATCTCAAATCTGGATGGATGGGCGATTCAGGAGAGGTGCAGCCACTGATGCTGAAACGCAAACGTTTCAAGGTCTGGCAGTGCTTGCCCAGCGGTGGCGTACGGATTGTGAGCCGAATCATCCGACAGGATGAAGTGACTGATGCGTTCAAGACGGTTCCGGGTTCAGCACCGCTCGAACTTGACTTGACCACTGTCCATAACGTCCATTCCATCTGTACAGTCCTCGGGTCTGGGCTTTTCTGTTTTGCGATTGCACAATCTTCACCAGTTCGAACTTGAGATAGAGCTCGTCCTGTCGACGAAACAGCTCGAAAGTTCCTGACCCTAATATCATCATGATCTCAATCAAAGTCCTGGCTAATTCAAACATGATGACACCAAGTGCAACTCCATATAAATGTACCTCAGCTGCAAAGTGCGAACATACTTGTACTACAGAATCCACACATCATCGTTCTAACGGTTCAACTTGAATAGTGACCATCGACTTCGGAGCCAGCTCCTCGGGGAGACATGAAATCGAAGATACCAATGGGCTACGCCAAGAAGTGCCGTCAGGCCTGCACCAAGAACATGTGACTAAGATAACAAAACACTAGCATCATTACAACATCCCAGCCTACACAGTGACTACTCACCCAATATGGGAGATCCTCATAGGTCTTCGTGCCGGGTGTGGGAGGAATGAGAGGAATGATAATTAAG
>JABCKT010000461.1:0-13727 GCA_018858115.1 Tephrocybe rancida | reverse complement strand
TAGGTCTTAGGCATTACAATCGAAGACCTCGGTGACCAAGTAAATAGAGTTTTATATAGGATAAGTAGAGCCCATAATGTTCGATTTATATCATGAATATGCCCCGTACAGACAGCTGTAAACGGCCGTCAAAATATGGGTGTATTGAGCACCTTCCCGTACATCTACAGGCCGTTCAAGTGTAACAAAAAAGGCCTGACAGTACATTACAGATACCCGTACAAAACGGCCGTATATACCGTAACTTACGGGGATGGCGCGCAGCCCTAACAGAGGATAATATGCCTGTCGTAGATGTCTCGACCTCCCGTGTGGCTCTCATTCTGTGCTGCACAGTACATCATGTCAGTGCACATCTCACTACTCAGCATTCACGGTAAGCAAGCCTCCATTCAATAAATACTCAATGAGTCATGCTAAGTTATTGAAGAGTTTCAAGCTCGTAAGACAGTGTAGCAGTTGCAGATGATTCCACCCATCCACCAGTGATCTTGTTATCTTGTCGGGGAGGAGGCTTGCCTCTTGGATCTCGATGAGCTCAAGTTTGGGTTGTCATCCGCAAAACTGCTAGGTTGGAGCTCAAAACTGCCACGCGGTGAGCCAAGGAACACATTCATATGCTTTGCCTTGATACTCTGGCCTCTTCTGTTTCTAGACACGCACCCAACAAGGCTATTCTCCCTGCATGAGATCGTTATATTGGTGATGCAGCACACAGCAGCAGGTAAGTATCTATGTAGTGTTCGTAATTTTGCATCTCTCACCTGAATCGTAGAGGTGGGGTGCTACAATACACCGCAAGGTATCAGTGCAGCAGTAAGTGCTTAAACATGTGGCTCATTCTGAGTTTTCATCCACCTACTGAAATTTCTTGACTAGATTAACCATATCTGCCGGTGATGACATAAAAAGACCTTAAGGTGTGCTTTTCTCGGACATTTTTCTCGTTCCTGCCCTTCTTTCATGCAACCTTCAGCTGGTATATGATGGTTAAGAGGATGGACAGCAGATCCCGCCCATGGTCCTTGCAGTAGAGCTGCCCGTGTATATTCCTCTCTGTCAGCGTTGAGGGTGATAGTTCCTGTCCAATGTATGCTTTCTAAGTAATATACACGCACACATTTGCAGCGGCGTCCATAATTGAGTTACGGCCAACAACTGAACAAGTGGACCTCAATATGATGACCAATCAGCATTGGGACTCTAATATATTAGACTATTAGACTCTTGAACAGGTAATAAACATAGCTTTGAACCATACCATACTCTGGGGAAGATAGCTCAGTTGGCAGGCCATTTTGCGACACAATTAGGTCGAGCATGCTTAAGAAAGTGCATTATCCAATGCTCTTGATACTTGATGTCTTACTTTTATTACTTTTATTCCAGTTCTGTCGACATTGACTTTCAGATGATTCAATTAGCCATTAAAGATAGATTCCACATATTTTCAGGCGCCTCAGGCCCATGTATCATTGAGTCCGAGGCCATTTGCGTTGTGATGTTCCGCCACATTCTTATTTGCACATGTGTGTATTTGGATGAATTGGGCTTTCCTGTCTATGTTGAACCCAGTCGTCGCTGGCGAAGGTACCTCTTGTGAATCCCAGGACCGTTATACCTGTATCCACCGGCTTTCTCATGGGCCCTTTGAATTTCTTTCATGCCTAACCAATTTACTTTGTGTCTTCGGTCGGCTCCAATCCCAGCACAGTTCCAACTTCGACAACCCACACCCACAACACCTCCTGAGGCTAGACAAAGTTAAACATGCCAATTCGGCTTGCCACTTGAATGTGTTGCCTTGAGTCTCCTTCATCCTTCACTCTCACACCAGTAACCACGTGAAGCCTGAGGCATGCCCTAAGAGTATCTGGGCCTTACCTTGACAGGCATGTCGAAACAGTGAAATTTTTGCTGGTCAGCCTAGTGTTTTGAGGTCCGGTTGCAGCGACTGGAAAAGACCGCAACCCAACTGCAACTGCAACTGCAAGAGACCGGACTTCAGGTTGCAGTTGCTGGTGAGTACCAGCGGTTGCAGTTGCAGTTGCTAGGATTTCGATGGATTTCGCAACCGCCCCCCGACCGGTTGCGACCGATCGCAACTGCTGTGCACATAGATGTACTCTATCCCCTTCAAATCGGTCCCTGGAGCGTCCAGATCGGACAAGAACTGAGGGAGTTGTGACCAAAACAATCCTGGATGCAGTCAATTTGTGTACTCCCCACCGCTTTGAGCATATCTCTGTCAGTTCTTGCCCGATTTAAGATGTACCAGGCTGCAAACATAGGGAAGAAGTATATCTACACGCTACAATGTTGCGCGATATGTATATTACGCTGGTTATGACCGATCGCAACCGTAAAAAGACCAGTTACAACGCGGTCATGTTGCAACCGGTTGCAACTGGTCTTTTTTATTCTGCAACTGCTAGAGACCGGTCCCTACCGGTCGCGGTTGCAGTCGGTACATTTGGGGCATCTGTAGTGACTGGTTGCGGTTGCGGTTGCTGCAAAACAGGGTGAAAGACCGGACCCGACACGACCTCAAAACACTAGGTCAGCCACATACAAGGAGGCTTGGTACGTTATTTTGGTAGACTACGTCAAGTAGAATTGACCTTGGGGGTATGTTTGAAGTCTTTTTCATCCTTAAACACCCGTTTTAACTCTGACGAACAGGAATACCATACCAGTTACCATGGTTCCGCCTCCTGCTCCAATCACAACCACTGTGGCTATGTAGGATGGTGGCAAAGGACACCCGTCACACCTGGACTGTCATAGCACCTACGAGGACTCACGCATAATTAGCGACTTCATGGGCTTCATCCATCCCTTGACGACACTCCTTATTCCCCGCCGCTGCGTAGAAAATCCCACTTCCTTCTTCCCTTCCTTCTGCCCGGCAGGCCCAAGCACGGGACTCTAGCAGCAAGGACTGGCTGAAGCTTTTCGGAAGGCCCTGTACCTGCAGCCTCCACCGACGTAGTGGTATCAAGTGTGCCTGTGAGTATACCTCCGCACCTCCAGTTCCATGTGTTCAACGACAGTTTGGTATCGGCCAGGTGGACAGTCACAAATAAGGGTGTGTAGGTTAAGCTGATGAATGGCAGCCGCATGCGTGCAGGAAGAACAGCTCAAATGATGCCTAGGAACCGGATGGCGGGCATGTAAAGAGTGATCTTACGGCCCAAACATAATATGTGTAAGGCCCGTCCTTCTGATCAACAGCTGATAACTCACCTCATCACCCAAATTGCCTAGAAACTTGTCAACAAGCATAAATGAGCGCTGCTGGGTGCTGACAGAGCTAGCCGGCGTTTCTGCAGGGGTTTCGAAGCGCCATGGTGCGTCCACACCTACTCCTTTCAACTACGATGCTTGATTATTAACAGTTTCTTTGCCCACAGATTCACCCACAGTGGTCGTTGTTCCATCAAAGCCGTTCCTGCAGGCCAGCGGACATGGAGGAGCTATTCTGTGGCTCGTGGATGTTCATGAATGACTGGAGCCAGTCACGAGCAGGGGAAGGAGGGTATGAGCAGCTGGTGGGGGCTGTGCTTATGGAGCCAGGAGGAGCAGAGGAGGTGGGAGTATGGTGGTGGTACTGGACAAGGGAGGCGGCGAGCACATAATGCTGGATGGTATTGGGGAAATAGACTTCTCTGTATAACAAAGTATAGAAGCCGACTGTGGGTCAGAGCAGCGCACGACACAGGGAGGGGAGGGACCGGCTTTGTGACGCAAATGCGAGAGTATAACTTCTTAGTTTATGTGTATAATAAACGTCATAAATATGCAATGAATAGGAACCTGCAGGCAATCAGAAACCAACCGCACCCTACCGCACCGTGATTTTGAGGGCTGACGTGTCACGTTGCGCCAAGATCTGACGGTGGATATCTAGATCCAACGAATCACAGGATAGCAACCGCCGCAACCGGTAGACCTCTTAGGCCCCTTCCCGTCGTACCAAACACCCCCCCTAAGGTGCCATCAAGAACCACAACCGCCATGCCAGCGGTGGCACTCAGCCGGACCTTTTTCAAGTTGTAATCAGATCCGAGACTGACCCTCCTCTGAAAGTCAATGCATTTGGAGGACGTGGCATTGCCTTGCATACGGACACGAGAATTTGAGGCCCCTTCAGCTGACGGCATGAACTATTCCGATCGAGGCCTGTGGAAAGTGGAAGTCTCTGCGATAGATCGAGATAGGGCTGCCGCCCGTATGCCGTCTAATACAGCTTACGGGTCCCGTACCGTACCGTAAGAGGTCATCAATGTACAGGACGGGTACGGTACGGTAAAGACCCCATATGGTGCCGTATAGGGCCCAAATTACAGGCCGTATGATGTAATTTGAGCAACAAGCATGAGTTGTAACTTGTCATGCTCATTGTCCATCACAACGATCTCAAGGCTTTGATCGTTGTGATGGATGATCAGAGATCACATTTTTCCATCCCAATTCCCGTCACTCTAACTTCTTTGCTCGAACTTGCACAATATGATCCTCAAAATAGGTCTTCGAAAATACATACATCCCTCGGGATCCCGTAGGACATATCACTGATGCATGGATGAGGCTAAAAGCGTCATCTCAACATCCTCTGCTGGCCAATTTTTCAGAGTGTGTGTCGTTACACAGCCTAACATTCGGTTCGGGAACATCGCAGTGTATCTACTGGAAGAGACCCAACAAGTGGTAGCACGTAGTTGCATAGTTGCCCAGTGGGGGCCAAATCTGTACTTCAGAGGTTTGATTTTTCTTCTATGTGTGGCAATAGGGTTGCTTATGATTTTGGTCAGTGGAGTAGCTTGCCAAATGGACTCTTTATGGTGAAGATAATGGGCGCTGCCACCCCAAAAAAATACCTGTTTCATACCCGTAATAGATGCCGTACCGTACTGTATTGGATCCTTCAAGTCGTCAATACGGGACGGGTAACGGTACGGGTTTCACCCGTATTGGCCCCGTACACATATGGCCGTATACCGTATACGGTACGGGTGGCAGCCCTAGGATCATCGAGATTCGATTGTACAGCATGGGACTCGTGCCAGGTCATCTTACCAATGCTGCACGGAAAACCTGGACGAAAGGCGAAGCCTCTTTCTTCCGCTTTCTTGATTTCCCCGTCAAGCACTTCGTCATCATGGACACGGCGCCAGGCCGAGTGGAGACTTTTCTAGGGGTACACGTTTGAGCAGCACTACGTGCGGGTGGTTACTAACTGGCCCAAGTGGGAAACAACAAAGATGGGAGATTGAAGGAGAGTCATGGAAGAGGATCGAAGTAATTCACATTGGCGTAAACTCACCGCAGTTCAACCGTCGTGAAGCTTATCACTCGTCCGCCTTACGGTGAGTTATTCCAGACGACGAGTAACATCGTTAAGCACCAACGGTAATACCCCTGCTGTATGTACGTACATGGTTTTGATAAATGTTAATCCAAAGGATGGGTTTGATCCTCATGTTGTCAGGCCACGATAGTTATATGTCGAAAAATATGCAGAGCGGATAAAATATTTGAAGGGGCGCGGACGACACTGTTCTGCATGGGAACATACTTTACACATATCGATCTGCGCCACAAACACATGAGCTACAGGCCGAGTAGCTCAACCTTGTCTCTGAGTGATTAATCTTGTATATTGCGACCCGGACGTAACAAATAGTGAAGTTATAATACTACATTTGTAGCTCTCGAAACATAGTAGGCTTAGACACTTAAAAAACAGATCATTTTCAGGGGTCCTTCGCACAACCCTTAAACAGATGGTGGAGCAGGAAGGCACCAAAATTCTGATACACATTGTCTCTTCAAATACTTCCTGAACTCAGCCCCAACGCACACATAAAAATCTTCATAATGCTACTCATTGTTGGGCGTCTGCTAGAGCCTAGACCTAAGGTCATTTGACATTCGCAATCGCCGGGACATATGTTTGATACTTCGTATCTTTATCATTATGACACCCAACACAGACCCCCCTACCAGAATGAAACAACATATCGATCTCAAGGCCCGTCGCAGAACGGTAAACCCTATACAAATGACGAAGCAGGAAGGTAAAAAAAATACTGTCCCCTCCGACGTGTCAATGACCGGCACTCCCATTATGATTCAAGCCACCGGGGGCAAGAGCAGAAGAAATCATTATTGAGGGGTACACTAAGTACACACGCAGCCGGAATTTCTACCAGGCCAGACCACACTTCACGAAAGCACAGGCCAGGTGCATACATATGCGACCGACTCCACCGCGTAGGTACCAGCAACCCTCCTTCTCATGATCATCTGGGTCCCTGTGCCCGACAGACCAGCGAAATCAAAATGGCAACGTCAACGTCTATAGGTCCCGCCCTTCATCCGTCTGCGTGCCTTCGCACTATCCAAGGCACCACATATCACGAGCAGCGCGTACCCACCCCTCGAAGTTGCAGATAATCGCATCTCACACCGTCGAGGCCCCGCCTCCCTGCCCAAGCCTCACCCTCCAAAACCACTAACATCACCCAAAACCAATCCCCACCCACTCACTCCAACAGCGCTCACCCCGCACCCTTCACCAAACTCGCCGCAAACTGCTCCATCCCAATAATCCTAAACATCCCCTCCCTAGCCCACTCACTCCCCCCAAACTCCCTCCTCCACGCGCGACTCAACCCATCCTCCCACGCATACAGCTCCACCCTCCACCCCCTCCTCAACGCCGTCCTCACCGGCCCCAAAAACCCATCCTCGCTGAACTGCCCTACGTTCCCGTCCCCGGTCGCAAGCACGATCGTCGACCCCCGCGGGACGGCGTCCGTCGCTGCGAGGGCTTGGTGCAGTTTTAGTTGGAGGAGCTCGTCGACGCCTTGTTCGCGGTATTTTACCCGCGCTGGGGGTGTGTTTGTGTTTGTGTTTGTGGTGAGGGGGTGGAAAGAGGCGGAGGCGGAGGTGGAGGCGATGGAGGTGGAGGGTGTACGTGGAGATGTGCCGGGGCTCCCGTCCCCGCTCGTCGTACCGCCCGAAAGCGCGCGCTTATGCCCCATCTTCTTCTTCGCGGCGCGGTCCATGCCGTCGCCTGCCAAAAAAGTCTAAGCATTAGCATTCCGAAGGGGAAATAGAGGGAAACAAAGACGCACCAAGATCCGGAACGCGGATATACACGCGGACCTCGTACCCGAGCCGCTCGAGCGTGTCCATGGGCTGGTACAGCGGCGACGAAGTCACAACCACACGACCTGCACACACCACACATAGTCAGCACCTCATCTCGAAACAGGAAAGAACAGGACTCACGCGAAACCGGTCGCCCCCGCTCCAAAATCAACGCCAGCGCCGTGTGCGAGAGATGCTTTGCCCTCCCCTTCCCCTTCGGCTTGCCCTCCTTCTCTTTCTCTTTCTCGTTCTCCTTATTCTCCGTCACCACCTCTTCGCGTCCCTTTTTATGTTGTTCATCAGTATCCCCGTCCTCTCCTCCATCTTCTCCCTGCTCTCCATCAACATCCACCCACTCCCTCTCCCCATCCCCTCCCTCCTCACCCATGCTCCCCCTCGTCCCCTCGTCCACCTCAACAAGCCTCCTCCCCTTTCTCCTCCCCGACCGCGCGCGCTTCGCGTTTAAACTGCTCAAAGGGGTATACATCGGCGCTGAGCGGGCACCAGAAAGCGCCGTGGCGAAGGAGGGAAGGGGGATTGGCGTGCTGTGCGGGTGCGTATTGGTGTTGGGAGTGGTATTAGTCGGCGGTGATGTGGCCGCAGCCGTAGATGTGTTTGAAATAGATGTAGAAATAGATGTAGTAGTAGATGGAGAACGAGAAGGAGATGGAGAGGGAGACGGCGATGGAGATGGGGAGGAAGAAAGTAAGGCGGGTGAGATGGGTGTGGATAAGGATGTCGATGTCGATTGAGATGCAGAATAAGAGTGCGAATGCGAATGCGCAGGCGTAGTGGTGGTGACAGCGCCCGCGGGCCTAGAGCGGGTGAGTATCCTCGGGACGCTCTCCTTCTCCACCCTATCCTCTTCATCGTCCTCCTCCCGTGAACCATGATTAGCATGACGAGCATGTCCCCTAGATTTAGTTTTCGCTTTCGAATTCGCGCCAGTGTTAAGAGTGAGAGTGCTTAAAGTACCAAGCGCCGCGGCGGGGTGCTTCTTGAGGTATGTCAGGAGGCCGAATAGGATGTTCGAGCTGTGCGGGGTGGGCGTCAGTCTCGATGAATGTATATGTGGAGGGACAGATGTCAATAATTGTGGAAAGTGTGGAGGAAACAACGAAGACGAGAAAGGGGAAAGGACGAAAGCCCAAAGAAAAGAAAAGAAAAAAAAGAAAGGGCGGGGGAGAATGATGGTCTCTTCTCCCCCCAGAAGAGTATACGTAAATACATAAAGAACCGCGGACCGGAGCCAGAGACGAAAAGAAAGCGAAGAAAGTGAAAGTGAAGAATAACACATAAACCCAACTCACTGATCCACAAAAACATGAGCGACCGGCTCCTCCTCCCCACCGGTCCCCTCCTTCCTGCCCCTCGGATCGATCCAATCCTCCCCATCTTCCTCCTCCCCCTCCCCCTCCGTCTCTGTCCCTCCTTGCTCCCCTCCTCCTTTGCTCCCCTCGGCCGAGGCACCCCACCCGCCCCTCGCCCTCGCCCTCCTCCTCGCCTCAACAACCATCTTCCTCTCCACACCCCCCAACACACCCCTCTCCCCCGGCTCCACCTCCCCCAAATACCGCGCCAGCGCCACCAGCCGCTTTGTCTGCGCGTCGAGCATGTCCTCCTCCACCACCTCCTGCCCTGCTCCAGGGGCACGCAGATCCGGCACCGACCGCGCGTGTTTGATCGTAGGCCCAGGCACAGGGGCAGGCACGGTGGATGCGGGTGCGGGTGCGGGCGCGGGTGCCTTGCGCTTGCTCTTGCTCTTGGTGCGGGTGCGTTTGCGCCGCGCGGCGGTGCCGGGGGAGTCGCTGCTGGAGAGCACGTTGTGTGAGGTGGGTCTGGGGGTGATGAATCCCGTCATGTGGTTCGGGGGGGAGGACGGGGAGGTGGGCGAGGTAGGGGAGGGCGCGCGGGGTGTCATCGGTGTTGATTTGGAGCCGTACTTCAGGCTTATATTATATCGGGGCTGGGGCTCGTGCTCGTCGTCGCCCTCGTCGTCGTCGTCGTCGTCGTCTTCGTGGTGTATAGATAAGGATACCTCGCGGTCGTGGCCATCGTGTTCGTCGTGATTAGATAATGAAGTCAAGGGAAGCTTGGGTTTTCGGCGCCGGCGCTTCCTGCCGGTGCGCGCTGGCGCTGGTGCTGGTGCTGGTGTGGCCGTTGGTGTGGGGGATTGAGAGGGCGATGGGGGACCTAAGAATCCACTCGGTGTGTGTTAGGGTTTTCGTTTGTTGATAGAAGAAAGTGGAAGAAGAGGAAAAGAAGAGAAAGGAAATGGAAAGGAGGGAAGAAGGAAAAGGCGCTGGGGAGGGAGAGGAATGGAACGATAAGCAAAAGACAAGAGACGTACCCACAACATGCCTCCACGCCGACTTAGCCGCATGCTGAGCCCTCTCCGCCGCAATGAACGACAGCGCCTGGTCCAAATACCCCAGCGACGGTCCCTCGGAATCTTCACCGGCGTCTCCCGCCCCTTCTTCATCAAAATCAAACTCGAAATCATGCGGGAGCTCCGATGCGTGATGCGTTCGTGGTGCGATCGGGGAACGGAAGGAGGGCAGGGACGCAAGGGACGCCTGGGTCCGTACAGTAAGTGAATAGTCGTCGATGACGGAGGCGGACGAGTGGTCCGGGGAGGCAGTCTCGAGCGCGACGGAACGGGCGGTGTCCGTATCCGTATCCGTGCCCGTGCCCGTGCCAGTGTTTTCTTCCTCCAGATCGGAGAACGGACCATCATACGACGCATCCGAGGGCAAGAGGTACTGCGCGATCGGCGCGTGAGTCCACACCGTCGATCGTCTGCCCTCCGTGCTCATATCCCTGCTGTCCGCTGTCTGGTTCCCGCTCACCCCAGTTACCCCGCTCCCGCTTGCAGTGTGGCTGGGCAGGGACACGGCCACGGCGTACTGCGGCACGGGGATCCTCACGGGCGGCTGGAGGTACCCCCACTCCCTGAGCACGGCGCGGAAGGCACCGAGGTCGGGCACGTCGTCGGAGGTGTATTGGGCTGTGGAGGTGGTAATGTGGGAGGAGGAGGAGGAGTGGAAGGAGAATGAGGGGGATGTTGGCGGCGTTGATGTTGGTGAGGCCATCCGCGTGTGGTGCGTGTGTCAGTTCAGTTCAATTCAATTCAATTCAATGTGATTGGAGTGAGTGAGTGAGTGTGTTTGATAATAGGTGCTATAGATTTGTAGACTGAGCGGAGAGGGGAATTGGATATGAGAGAAGGAGAAAGGATAGCGTGCCTGGTGGAGGAGGCGAGGCGCTGATGCGGGGTGATCTCATCTGATCCAGCGTGACTCGGTTCGATTTGATGACCAGCTCATCGACGACCATCTGTGACATGCCGGGCCGTCTTCGCTCCGACGCAGATCAAGCCCAACGCGCCCACCGTTGACGCAGAGTCCACACGCGAGCTCACGGCCTGCCTACGCGCCTGACCCATGCATATCCCCTCACCCTCAAAGACGACGTAGTCCTCAGACTCCCCGCGATCGATCTGTGCCCAGCATGCAGCTGGTAGCGAGTCTACCACGACACTACCTATATCCCATCGGCATCATTCTGAGGTTGGTTTCGACCGGTGGTCTAGTTTGCACACAAATTACATATGTTTCCACACGTCGGTGTTGATTAAATCATAGCCTCTACTTGTTGTGCGTTCTCATCCTTCAACCATCGTCAACGATACATCCAATTCAAAATGGGTAAGTACAGGCTTTCTTCGTGACCGCTGGTTGCTCATGGTGATCTAACTTAAACTCAATTTCACTACATAGACATTCCGCTGCGTCACCATCGACAGAACCCCGCGAGGTCTTCGCATCGGCATCCGCCTCAACGAATATCATTGACATTGTGAAGAGGCTTTCCATTGACGTTCTGCGTGGGCTTAAAGAAAACACATCGAAGGGCATATTTAATCGGGTACACAACCGAGAATCAAGACTCCTTGAATTGGAACAGTATAATCCTCGTATAGATGATTTCAATGCAAACTTTCTGGTATGTGCCTTCACCTCATTCGATATCCACTTTCAATCGGAATCTTAACGGTTCTCTTACATTACCTTCAGGGCGCCGCGGTAGCTGCAGCCAGCAGCGAGCGTGGGGAATGGCCAGATCAACGTGGAGAGGAAGTCCAGGGAGGCCACGAAAGCTACGTTGCCACGTCTGGTGGCGCGGACCCTGTTCCCCTCGTTGCCTCCTTGGAGCCCTCTCACGCCCTAGACCAGAATATCGCTATGGGTCGGGAGATTGAGAGCAACGGGCGGGCTGCGCCAGTTGTGACGACGACGACAAAACAAAATGGACAGGAGCACCAGGGAAGCCCTGAAAACGCCTTGGCTGGGTCTGCCGGCGCAGGTTCCAGCGAACCCGTCCTTGGAGGCGTAGAAAAACCTTACACCCCAAAACGTGAAGAAGTCCCTGACTTCAAGAACCGCGCAACCACAGCACCAATGGCCACTGCTGTAAGTATCCTTTTTCATCTACACACTATCTTGATTCTATGTGCTGTATATCAGCCTGGTGCGTTGCGACATTTGGGCACACAGAAGGTAAACGCGTTGCTAGACACGTACGAGTTCCCTGCGTGCCCGCTTCCTCCTCTATCCGATTGTTTGGAGGCCATATCTACCCTTCGCCGTGTTGTCGAGGAAGAAGCATCCTATCGACGCCTCCTTGCCTGCACCGACCAGGATGCCCAAATCATTCTCGACGTGTGCCAGCTGGTACGTGCTCCACAGCGGAACCCACAACCAACCACTGACGCGTTTCACTAGCTTCTCGATTCCTGCGAAGTTCCAAGCAGAGCCCGCGGCGAGATCGTCACCCTCATGCGCAGGCTCGCAGCGAATACCCAGCGCTATCCGGCGCGTCTCGTTCTACCCGGCCCCATCGCACTCCTGGACAAGGACAGTGTCGATTCCGGCAGCTTTGGGGATATTTACAAAGCCGTCCTGCACAAGGAGGTGCTGTGCCTCAAGGTCATGAGGACTTGCAAGGCAAAGGCGTCGTATGTGACGAAGGTATGCTTTCGATATCCGCCTCGATTCGACACTGACACCCCTCGAGCTTTTTGCCAAGGAAGGGATACTCTGGAGCCAGCTGTCACATCCCAACATCCTACCCTTCTACGGGCTCTACTTCCCCGGCTCCCACAACTCTTTTGTCTCGCCTTGGGCTGAAAACGGCAATGTTGGAGAATATCTCAAGTCAACATCACCTCGCCCTAACGTGGTACTTCTCGTGAGTTGTCACTCTATATCTTTGCGACGCCGTATCCTGATCCACGACAGTCTGTGGATGTCATCACAGGTGTTGGGTACTTGCATTCACAAGAGATTATCCACGGAGATTTGAAACCCGTGAGTTCTCGTCTCTGTATGGTGGCTCTGCCATGCCCAACTGACGCTTCTTCCAGGCAAATGTCCTGGTAGACATCTCTGGCAGAGCATACCTCACTGATTTCGGACTCTCGAACATCAATGATCCACTCATCCTGCATTGGACTTCGCAATCGTCCGTTGCATCGAAGGGTGGGACGCCTCGGTACCAAGCTCCCGAGCTGCACAAACCTGAACTCGACGACGACGCGGAGGGCAGTGGCGGGATGCACATCTCTGGTGTCATCCACAATACTCCCCAGAGTGATATATTCTCGTTGGGCGGTTTGCTATACGAGGTACGCACCCCCACAAAGCCTCATTGCGTACGACGCCATCTCTGACGCATAGTTATTATTCCAGGTCTTCACCGGGCGCCCCCCGTTCTTCGAATATCCCGGCTACCACACGGTCATGTACAAAGTCATGAGCGGTGAGACCCCGTCGCGGCCCCCGGAAGGGTCCGATGTGTGGCTTAAGAACGGGTTGACGGAAGACATCTGGGACACCATGGAGGGGTGCTGGAAATTTGATCCCTCCAAACGCCTGGACGTCGCGTCGATTCTTTCACGACTGGACGCCGTGAAGCCCAGTGACACCCGTCCACAGCCGCGATGGCCTGCTGGGGCGTCTAGGTGCTTCCGGAACTCCCAGGGTGTGGATCCCCGCAAGCCCCAGGCGTCGTTGAAGGATTTGGATGTGATATTGCGGAGAGTTTCTCGTGGATTGGGCGGACGAGTCTCGGCGAAGTTATAATGTGTTTCAAGAGTTTCTCCAACACCATCATACATCTGTAAAATCGTAGCCGACACTTTGCCGACGCTTGAGAAATTTAACAAGCTTGAACACGAATTAGTGTCTTTAACGTTTTAACAGATTTGAATGATACCGATTGATCAGACTATACCTTTAATGGATGAGGGGCTTGCGTTTCAGATAGACATGGAGATTTGGGATGACAAGATTGTTCGGATTAAGTAGTTATACACGGAATATTACTGATATGAGAGGATAGCGTGAAAGTTTTCCTTCGTCGAGAAATTATTAATATAAAAACTATGTCCCTCCATTGAATTGTCGCAGGTCAAGGATTCATCTGCATAGCGTCCATGTCTAGGAACCAAATCAATGACTTGAAGAACTTGTGCAAGCTGTAGAACGTCGCCCATGCGTGATTTGTTG
>JABCKT010000460.1:0-13741 GCA_018858115.1 Tephrocybe rancida | reverse complement strand
AACCCCCCTTGCAGGGCCGGAGGTTGCAAACATATGTCATGCCCCCCCCCTCTCGCCGTAATACTTTTTCCCCGTCACTGCCCCGCCCTCCCCCCCCCCCAATTTTTTTTTTGTAAATATATACATGTGATAGTCATACGCAGCCGCCCCCCCCTCCTCTTGATATACCACCTGCCCTATGGTGGGCAAATAGAAATTTGTTTTGTTGCAACCGAGAGGGCGTATAAGCTCAAATGATCCATCGGGAGTGCAGTGTAAGCAACATATGATAGGCAAAGACAGTATATTGTGGGGCACATATGCATTGTATACAAAGTGTACAAAAATAAAATGACAGAGCTACAGAAATAAGCTGCAAGCCTATAGGAGTGACATCCCAGATCATCAATGCCGCCGAGTTGGCGGCCAAACTTTCAATAACACAGCTTTCTTCGCATGAGTTAAAGGGCCTTCTTGTTTGGGGTGGTGACGTTTGGATTTCTGGAGACTGAGCGTGGGCGATTCAGCTCAATGCTTCTCTGCATGGCTTCAGTAAGTTCCTACAAGGTTAGGAGGCCACATACCAGCTCTGCATGGAGCATCATCCAATCCCTTAGTCCAATCAATGACAGCCGCCGCAGCCACTGCTTGGGTCTTCTTAACAATTCCTGTATTTTCGTGTGCCTCGTTGACAATGGTTGAGATGCACCACCATCGTGGTTGCTGAACGCATTCGTCACCAATACAGTCAACCTGGCCAGCTCATATTCTGTCGCGAGAATACGCTGATGGTTGGGGGATCGGGTGGAAATATTACCGGGGTAGCTAGTAGGGGGGGGGGGGATGGTTCAATTGCCAGGATTGGTTGGTGGGTGGGAGGATAAGGTGGGGATTGTGATTGGCGGTGGAGCGGGTAGGGGGGGTCAATTGCCAGGATCTGTTGACAGGGTCTAGGGTAGGGGATCAGGGAGGGGGAGCTTGATTGCTGGGATTGTTTTCCAGCCGTGGGGATTGCCGATGGTAGGGGTGTAGGGTGGTGAATCAGGTGACAGATTTCGGGTGGGACCAACAAGTGCTGGATGTGAGGTAATGGGCTGCCAGAGAGCTAATTGCTGGGATATTTCCCATTGTGCTTGATGGATTGCCAAGAACAGGCATGGGTTGGAGAATATGTTCGAATCAACTCAAGATACCATATTGTGGGATGACATCCCTTGAGCCCCATGTGAAGATGGTGAACAGAAGAGTTTTGGGCACCAGGGAGGGTAAGCATTGATTGCTGGGATGTAACCATCTCTCGGGTGCTCTGAGTTTTGAAGTCACTGTGTTCATGTCACTGATATTCATGGATTTTCCGGTGAACCTCATGGAAATGTTCCTTCAGTTGATGAAACTCTCCTCGTGCAATGTTTAATTCCTTTGCAAATAACAATTGTTGGGACAATGTATCATCGCCGAATTGGTGAATTATTACATTTGGCTATCACGATCAATGGCCGAGACATTGTTGCCGAGTGCTATTGCCAAATCAATTTCTGAACAAATACCGTCACTGAAAACCTCAGCTTGGCAGTAGAATTCAATACTACGCCCACAGTGGAATTAAGTACATTAGAATAAGGACTTGGAACAGCCCAGGTCCTCTTGACGCGTGATCCAGTGCTGCAAGAGGATGCCCAGCTTGTCGATAACAATATTTCGGGGATCCTTCAGCAAGAAGTTTGGTGGTAACCCACCAGCTTCAATGAAATCTTCAGGACACTTGCACACCTCGGTAACATGAACCCGGCTTGCCTTACCACCGCATGCGATGGCTGGAGTGTCTCAGTGGATGCAAGATGTTCACAATAATTCCATACTTACAGTATTGCTTGGTCCTTTTATCAGGCTGGTATGTCTTGGGGCAGTCGGGGGTATCCATCACTATTGTACGTGATGCCCGGCATTGAGGGACATTCCGGCAATATATCTGTAGACTCCAGTCCCGGATCTTCAGGAACGGCAACAAGAGGACCAAGGCCGAATCTCTTGCCACGTAAGGAAAACAGATCAAGCATGAACTTGTCAATCATCTCAGTAGACAAGTCCCAATACATGTCACTAAAGCACGGCTTCCTGATGCCCTCAAGTTCGGCAATGTAGTTGTGGCTGTTCTGTGTGAGCTGCCACGATGCTGAATCTCAGGAACAACTCACAGTTCAACTCCCATCTTCTCATTTTCCTTTACCCAACTGACAAGGGTTAATGAGACCATGCCCATCTCCTTCAAGCGCTTTGTGTCAGCTCCCTTGATCCTTGCCACAGCCTGTATCTTCGCCAGCCTGTGTACCGGCTCATGAGGTGCCCATACAATGATAGAAAGAGAATGCAGGACATACTTGTGCTGAATATCCGGGGGATTGCCGACCACGCCCAATTGGGCTTTCTCTGCCCGCACGTGTGCAAACTCCATGGTAGACAGCTCATCCTGGACCTTCCTGATGGCGCGCTTCCTCTGCTCAAACTCTCTTTGTCTGTCTCTGCCCAGCTTGTTGACCCCAATGAGGTCGCAAAGTGCTTTGTAGACCCGCTCAGGGTACAGCCGATCAACAATGGTTGACACATTAACCTTCAATTCATGAGAACCACCGTTCCAGTTGTTGTCGTGAAGCCAGTTGTTGACAGCCCAGTGTTTTAATTCCTTTAATCAAATGAGAATAGTCCCATAGAAGTCAAAACTGTCTCACCTTTACTATATTGTTTCGTTTGTCTGCAACCATTGGCCCCTCAATACCCACTGCCCGGGGATTGTTTGTGTCATGCCAGAATTTTATGAGTGCTGGGAGCATGTGTTCACGTATAACCTGCTCACAAGCCTTGGTGCTGCCTGCTTCAAGAAAGTTACCTCTGAACATCTTGAAGGATTTCTTTTCTCCAGCAGTGTAGGTTTCCTTGTTGCCATTCATGGTTGAGTTTGGGTGCAGGGTCACCCCCGAGGAAAAGTTTCAAAGTCCATCAAGGGCCGGGACAACCTGGGAACTTGTCAGCTCCATCAGGAATTGATATTCTGCCAAACACTGTGGCATAGGTTTTGGAACTCCCCACGGTAATGACAACTCACGAGGTGCCCTTGTCATGTGACCCCCCGGCATCCTTTGGGTTATCTACATTTATTGCCCGGTACAAGCTTGTGTTACAAACTATTAGGGAAGTATGCATGGTGCCACAGGCTCCTGTGGGAGCAATCACAATTGTGTCAGCAGGTGTGTGCCCCACAGGATGTTTGGGCCTGTTTCCACCCAAGGAATCACCTGAGGCAAGTCATCCCGGCAATGGATAATGCTAGGACAATTGCCGGACAATCACGCCATTCTTCTCCCCAGGACTCCCATGTGAACAATATGTTAGTTCTATCCACTTGTCCCTGTAATTTTGCTTTCCCTTGTCATCAAATCATGTCCAGACACAGGAGAAAGGATGTACTTGATGAGGACCAATTGTCTGTGGCGGAAGTGGTGAAAAGACAAAGGAGACTGGACAAGGGACAAGATGTGATAACTCAAACCCCAGTATTTGCGTTGGCTCTCAGGAATACCAGTGACACACCCTCAAACTTCCCATCTATTGATGGGGTGCAGCAGGATATAGACGGTGTGCAAGACGATGAAGTCATTATGAACACCGACAAAAGAACGAAAGCTTATGTTCCAAAGGTACATCGGACACACAATATTTTGGTAACTGGCTGACATTATTGAAGACACAAGCCTATTACCTGCAGGAGTTCATTCAACATACACCAGATATCTTGGCAGGCTTAATGTCCAAAGAGGTTTGCCATGATGGAGTATGTACGCAGTGCCCGCAAAGGCACATCGGACGCTGGAGATGCCAAGATTGCATGCGACCCCATCTCATGTGTTGTCTGTGTATGCGAACCACACACATGGACAATCTGCTCCACAGGATTGAGGCTTGGACGGGAGTATATTTCCGAAACGCAGAGTTGTGGGAAGTGGGATGCTATGTTTTGATTCCTCACAACTCCGGCGTGGACCCATTTTGCAACACCCTCAAGGTCCAAATTGAATATTTAGAATCGTTCCAGCGTCAGAACGATTCACGGGAACAGACAATGCTCCGCAGCAGGGCCCAGGGGTACAAGATGTCGCAGGGATGTCCGAAAATGCAGAACAACATTGTGCCTGATGAGGAGTTGATCGCTGGAGAAGTGCCTGTCACTTCGGGCACAAGCACATTGATTGCCAACAATCCAGGAATCAATGATATACCCAACAATCACAGATTCGGCACCAGATGCTGCATACATTGGTAGATTGGAGGAGCAATTTCGCAGGGCAACTACCCTTGGTGAGGAGGCTATGCATGAGATGGATCCGGACACGATGGATGATGCCGAGGATGATGACCAGCTGGAGTCTGATGACCCTGAAGTCATCGCCCCTATCCCATTGCCACGTTCTGGGATCGAGGATCGCCAGCGAGTCCCTACATCTGATGCTTTGAATAACAGCTATGTCCACGTGGTACATGTTAACAGTGTACATCATACACCCCTAACGTGGTGCGGCTGTCGGGGAGAAGCAGCCATTACCGGTGATCTCGTTGCCAGTGGCCTTCTCCCTACAAGCTTCAGTCGATTCTGGACATTCTTCACGACAGCCGTATTGGATGACTTCCGGTTATTGAATCTTGAATGCAAGTCGTCAGCATATCAATATTGGAGCAAAATATCCCGGGCAGGTGCACTGGCAACGAGTTCCCTCGATGTAGATGATTTTTACCGGGAACTCCGTCAGCTGTCATGATCTTGGTGTTACGTCAAAAAGCTCATCTGGAGTGGATTCGCACAGGATTGCAGCCGAAGTGTGCTTGAACCTGAACCGGGAGAATTGGCGCTATTCTGCTTGGCATGTCCGCAACATACAATAAATTTGCTGGAGAACTGGCGTGACATAGTCAATCAGTCAGTTATGGACCAAACACCGGCCATGTAAAATCTTACTTTTTTTGCCAGGAATATCTTAATGCGTTTGGTGGTTGCCGATGGCAACTTCAAAGCTGACCATGTCCGGCAGTTGCCTCCGAAAACAGGCAAGGAAAGCATTCCTGACATCTGGTTGGGTGAAGGGGGTCAGTTTATGACCCCCCTTCTGCTGCATCTCAAATATTTGAAGGAGAAGCAAAACTCCAAACCAACTGTATGTTGCCTTTCTTGATGCCGAGCGTTCCCTGCATCTTCTGAATATCTGTGTAATAGAAGGCGCCATGTGAGAATCAGTTCCGAGTGCTTGAACAGGCCATGCTTCTATCCAAGGCCTGCGATGTCAAGGGCATTGTGGCCTTAGCATGTGCCCAGCATGGGTGTTTTATTCCAACTTGTGTTGCCGATCTGCCGGCCAGAGAACAGCAGAAGAACGTAGACTATATTCTTTGGGAGCTGTTCCAAAATGGCAATTTTGGAGAAGTCCGGCGCATTCTCTTCATGTGTGACATCGTCTGCCAATACATTGTCCATCTTGCCGAACACCTTGGTCCGGATATCCCAGAGCATCTCACCATTGATCAGGCCATAGGATTGATGCATGTACACAGGCATAAGGATGATTGTTTCTGACGCTTTGCATCCTCATTCATCCCTGGTGCTGCAATCATGGCTGGCGAGATTTTGGAAACTTTATGGGCATCCCTCAACAAGGTCTCCTCACAGGCACGGACAGCAACACTGGCCCATCGAGCGGAGATCCTCAATGATCACATGAGTGATATCAACTGGAAAAAAATCTTAAATATGCATGAGCACAGTGCCGATGTTGTCCTCCATATGCACTCAATAACATATTCAAAGCCAGGTTTCTTTGCCGCAAGTACCAGGAAGCGATTGCAATGCATGCAAAGGCCACCACCTACCACGACACAATTATCATGGATATGGCTTGTAGATAGCCTGAATCCCAATGATAGCCCCGAATCCCTTCGAGTGTGTGCGTCTGTGCAGTAGTGCATTTCTGGCTTAAAGCTTATGTGTTTCAGTCCAGCGAGTTCATTATCTCTGGGCCCGAGCTATGAAGCAAAGATGGGAGGAAGAGGTCACCCTGCTGAAGCACAAGATGAAGTGGACGGCTCAGTATTATAAGACAAAATCTCAAATGTGGTGGGGGAAGATAACCCCAGACTCTACATATGGCCAACGTGTGTACAGTTGCCAAAAACAAGCCATGTGGGCGGATATGCAACAGATTGCCAAACATTGGTTCCAGCTGATATATCACGCTTACGAGTATGTTACTTAATTCAATTAAGTCCATATTTACTGCATGTCATCTTCATCAGATATAGTTACCATATATTCAGAATCATCATCAGTCACCTCACTGTCTGACAAAATAATGAGGCTGGGGTTGCCGTTGTTGTCACCTTTGGTGTCGTCGTCCGAAATAATTATCCCGTTGCCAGGAATGCCGATATCTGAATCATTGCCGTTGTCGGACCACTTGGTGTCCGGCAATGGCATTGGCATGTGCATCAGTGCCCAGCTAATTTTGGAACTGACATCATGTTCTGTGGGGGCCTCAAATGTTGGTACACCAAGTGGAGGGTGTCGGAAATGTATTGGAGAATACCATGGCCGGTATGGAGGGGGGTCAATAATATCTTTGCCAAGCTTGTCAAACATGGTTGGTGCCTCCATTGCTGTTTGGTCAACACTCCCCGTGGAGGACAATGTGCTGTACTCGCCATCTCCACTTGGGCCAGGAAGCAAGTCATTGTAGCCTGATCCCTCCTCAGGGTCTTGATCTGGGTCAAGAACATCACACATTCTGTCCAGTGAGACTCCGCTGGTGACCACTTTCCGGGAATGTAGGGCTGGACGGGAATGATGCCAGTGACCTGCTGATGGTGACAAAGGCATTGCAATGCTGATGTCCCGCTGAAAAGTGTTTTCTTTGTTGTCAGGTTCCGGGTCCACCATGTGAATGCGTATGAGGATACAAGTCATGTTGGGTCGTTGTTGTCCGGGGCTCCTTGCAATTCCCGAATTACATCTGCAGTAAAGATTCGGGGTGGATTCTCGGCCCTGGCAATTAACAGGGAATGGGTGATCATCGGCAATGTGTAGGGCAATCAATTTGCCGCACAAAGCCCTACGTGGGCTGTTAGTGCCTCCTAACAATTGTCAATAATCTTGTTCAGTTTGGGCTGTAGCAATGACTTACCAGCTCTAAGTCCAGATAGCCTTCGAACTGCCGCTTCCTGCCAGCATTATCGGATGCCTCCATGGCCGGGAGGAGAGCCCACAACAGGGATTCAAAGTAATAGAAAACTTCTTGAAAGTAGTTGGCATCAAGTCCTTTTGATAACATTGTGGGGGTTGGGGACAAAGTTTAATATAAACATTATTCAACTTGATGAGTCATTCGACAATATGTACAAATATCCCACCACACTGTACAATTATTGTCACTTCAGCAACAGACGGGGCCAATGTGAGTGCGGCGTCGTAATCGTCGGTATGGTATCTTCCTCATCGTCGTCAATTTCAACATAGCACAGGGGCATCTTTGCCATAACGCCGAACTTCTCCCCAGCAACAGCCTTCCCCTTTCTGTGACTCAAACAACATGTGTCTATGGGGATTGCGCCCCTTTGGAGGAACCGCGGCAATGAACGGGGCCAATGTGAGCTCAACATCCGTGTCGGCATGTTGTCTTCATCGTTGTCGATTTCCATGTATTGCTGGGGTACCTTCGCCTTCACGCCCATCTGGTGGCCAGCACCAGTGTTCGACTTTCCGTGACTAAAACGAAGGGTGCCCACGGTCGTTGTGGCTTCGCAGGGACATTCCCGTTCATCACCAGACAGCTCCTCATCTGATACGAGCACGTTGATGCCCATACCTTGATCCTCCGACCTTTCGTCAGCCTCATCATCTGAGATGGTGATGATTGATAGGTTGGCTCCATCTCCAGAATTACACGCATCTGATGTGAGCAAAATTATTGCCGGGACTTCCCCGAATCCACCATTTGAGCGGAACATGCTCATTGCCGACACATCCTCATCACCGGAACCAGCTTCCAAAACTACTACTCTGCTTGCCAGGTCACTTTCCTTGCCAGACAACTTGTCATTGTATATGACCACCTTGGTAGCCGCGTCCAAATCATCGGCCAAATCATCGGAGATTATTGCCCTGATTGCTGGGTCGTGATGTTTGGCTTCGGACTCGTCATCAGAAATGATAACAGCAATGGCTGCATCTCCAGCTGCCTGCACCTCCTGGTGGTGATTGAGACACGCTTCCACTGTTACAGGACTAAGGAGCTTAGCCGTCGGATCCGCGTTCTCTATCCACCAATTGTGCGCGTAGGATGAAACCCGATGGGTATGGGGTGCTTGTGGCCCTTCAACCAGCATAACAATCTCATCGGTGTACGCATCACCTGCTGCATATCCATGGATGAACTTGTGTGCAAGTTGAGGCAATGCAACACCAGGGTTATCAGGCCATTTATCAATAAAAACAGCGTGTGCATAAACAAAGTTCTGCAAGAAGTATCAGTCTTTTCCAAAGATGAACATGCTGGAGAGCCTAACCAACTCTGCAAGTATGCAGTTTTCAAATTCCATATTTCATTCCGAGTTCAGGAACATATAGGTGTGGATTTGATCTCGGAGGCGCGACTCGTAATACTCAAACATCTCCTGCGCTGCCAAAGTGTAATGGTGGAATAGCGACCACTATGCAGGTGCCATGACAGTTGCTATTGAGTACTCAATCAATAAAAGAACCTCAACCTTCAGTCACATGATGTTGCAATTGCCAGGCAGGGTTGGTGAACTCAAGTCCTTCACCTGTGTCGCCCTGACCTTCAGGGTTACCCCATTCCAAGGGCTTGGTAGCTGGACACTGGGCGTTGCCAAAATGTTCCTGCAAATTAGATTGCCACAGCTGCGTTAATGATTGTGAATGTTATATTGCAAAACTAATGCTCCTCCTCGGAAAGACCATGGTCGAGAGTCGAACTCACGTAACCCGGCAAAGTACATGTTAGTGGGATGCTCTAACTGTTCAGCCACATGGTCAGTTGTCCTTCACCCCACAGTTGATGGCCAAGCACCACATGGCCAAAAGTAGTTAAGCCCACCCACCCATATACCATGTAGTTTAAGGGGTAGAGCGCCCATTGTCTAATTCACTCCACGTGTCACATTGGCAAATCTTGCTCTGGCCATTGTGTGACATTTGTGAATATTTATGTTTCCCATTCTCCAAGCTAATCACCCACATGAGAACAAGTGATTTAAACCTCTGAACACCATGTAGCTCAATTGGTAGAGTGCCAAGGTGTCATCATTTGACAATCACCTTATTCATTGTTGATGCAAGTTCGAGCCTCGTCATGGCTATTGAGATGGTTCTGTGGTTTTGTACTGCCGAACCGGGGGTGCTGGGAACTCAAAGGTTGTGCCAATTGCTGGCCTGGAAGTTCGGGCAGCGCTGCCAAAATAACATCCGGTCACCACTTTAAGGCCTTGTAGCTCAGTCAGCAGACCGCCGATATTTCTTTGACTGAACATTGTCACATCTTGTAAGACAGTGTCTCGCTGCGGTGGATGCACACTTTACTGTTCTTGGTGGAGACGTTCCGTCTCAGCCCTGGGTCCTTCATGGGTTGCCGATTGCCAACTGAGCACGTTTGGGCCTGTGCCAGTTACAACATCCGGCCACAGCTTCGGGTGGCTTTGCTCCACTTGGCAGCTGCATAGCCCAGGAGGAAGAGCACTGGCCCTTCATTCAGTAGATGATCCATCTTGTAATGACAGAGACATGAATTCAATTCTCACCGTTGTGAAAGCATGCCTTCAAATTTTGTCAGTTGCCATGCTGATGTTGTTGATTACAGGAAGAATCATTTCAGCCCTGGTCAATGGATTGGCCGACCAAGGCCATGGCTCTCCTGAGTTTCAGTGTCTCGCCGATCAAATGATCCCTTGACCCATCCAGCAGTGTGGCAATGGCAATCAAACCCTCTGCTCCACTGACCCCTGCCACCCCTCCCGCAAAGAAGACCTGGAAGCCCTACCCTTTCAATGACCTACTCATGCCCGCTCATCCTATTACCCTATCACTATACTGATCCTAATCACGTCTGCTCACCCGTTTACCACCACTACATGTAGACATCCGCTGGGAGATGAGCGGACCCTTTAGCCTAGGTAGGAGATGGCTACATTTCACGTCCTCAGGCAGGTCTACTACCCTACAATGTAGTGCCGCTATGTGCCGTAGTGGCCCTCGGTGCCGACGCTCTTTGCCACGATGCCGGAGTCAGTATTGGCCTCGGCCTCAAGCTGTTCCACCCGAATCCCCTTGCTAACGTTGTCCGACTCTGCGACAATGGTTACCACCTGTGCAGCTGGCGCTGAACCAGGGGTGGCCAATTGGGGGGCCCCTGGCACCTCATCCTCCGCGTCGGAAACCTTGACCTTGGTGTCAGACACTCTGGTCTTGTCCCCATCATCCTGAGGCTGTTTGTCGATATCCATCAGCTTGCGTTCCGTGGCTAGAAAATGAAATGTAAGTAGTGCTTAAAAATAAAATAAAAGAAACCCTACTGGGGTGAGCGTCGTCCTCGGTGTCGGTCCCATCGTCTTCGGTCATCAAGACCTCGGCAAGTGATGCGTCGCTTTCGGGGGTGGGGCTTGAGTCCGATGAAACGAAGATAATGTGGGGAGGTGATGGCACCATTGGGGGTGCCAAGGGGACGGCCTCGAGTTCCGTCAGCCTTCATTCCATGTCGTTGATGTGGCGTGTCGTCGCGTCAGCACGGTCCCAGATTGCCTTCAGCCTCTCCCTGATCCTCGCAAAACCTTCCCTTGTCGATTGCTCCAGGTTGGCGATCCTTCAATTCATGTCTTCGCGGATTCCGTCCCCGTGCGCATGTTTACCGAGGCCTTTGATCAGGCCGTCAAGTCTACCCTGCTCGTCGCAGTTCTGAGCGTTCACCTCTGCGATGTAGTCCACCATTTGTTGGTACCAGCCCTGGTTGGGCTGGACACCACCAGATGGCGGAGGGGTGGCCGATGAGACCCAGCATTGCATGGGGGAGAGGGCGGTGCGTAGGAGTGGATCATTGGAGGGCCCCAGTGTTGCGGCCCTCGGTGCTGAATGTCGTGGTGCTGGCCTACGTTGGTCACCGCTGGACCGCGCTGCCAGTGCAGACGGCCGACGCAGTGCTGGCTGTGGGTCCAGGGGGATAATGTTGCACACCAGAGCTACCTCAACAACTTCAACCTCGTCCTCATCCTCCTTGTCCTCGTCCTGCTCATCCTGCTCCTCCTTGTCCTGCTCCTCCTCCTTGTCCTCCTCCTCTGTGTCCTCAACATAGGCAGGCGAGACGACCTTCCCCTTTCCCTTATGAGTGGCCTTGTTGCTAGGTGCGCCAGGTTGCTCCTGGACTTTTCCCTTGCCCTTAAGCGCCAAGTTGCATGACACCTTCTGAGCATTGCAGGCATAGCAAGCGCCCTCCCTCCCATCCTTCCCTATGCGGATGTAGCACGTCTTCTTGCTCTTCACGCACCTCTTGCAGGGCACCTTGTTGATATCCATAGGGGGAGGGGGGGGCCCATCCTTCCCTTGCTTCAGGCGCTGCTGGGGAGGCTTGGGCAGGGCATGGGGGACTGGGTGTGGGGCTTTCGCTGCCGGTGTCGGGAGTCCATGGCCGGCCTTCAGTGCCACTTGTTTCAGTGCCGCTTGTTTCAGGGTTGGATGTTTTGGTGCCGTGTTCCTTGGCAACAGTGTGTCAATTGCCAGGCGTGAGGTTGCCAACGTGTCCGAACATGGTACCAGAACATATGGGACATTGTGGGGAGTGGGTAGGGCTGGGGTGTGAGGGACACATCAAGGCTCTGGGGTCAGACCTGTAGCAGGGGCATGAGCTGGTGGGGGGGCTGAAGCTGGGCCATGGGGACCGGTGGGGGGGCTGTCCGTGGTCGGGACGGAAGTTAGGTAACCCTTCCTCGCGGCCTTCTTCAGCAGGGCAGCCCACATGGCAGGCTTCTCCTCTGGACCCGCCTTGTAGTGGGTTTGGATCTCCTTGATCAGGGCACCGACGCGCAAGATGTGCCAGGCCTCCATGACTTCAGGGTCTGCGGAAGAGGTGATGTCAGTCCACATTTTAGTTTTTTTCTAAAAAAGTTAAATGAAGAAACAAAAAACGTACCACTGCGTCATAGAACCCAAGCAGTTCTGTGTAGGGCGGCCCTTTTTTAAATGCAGAGTCAAGCTTTTCTTCAAGGGTAGCAAGGGTAGTACGAATGAGGCAGGCGTCGACATTGCGCATGGCTATGTTTGTTGAAGTCGGATGCCGGAGCAAAGTGGGGGGAACGGGAATGGGGAGTTGGAAACGAAGAGTTGAAATTTTTTCATTCTTCGCCACACACGAAGGTTCAGACTCTGCCCAAACTAGCATGTGCTCTGCTGACATTACAACATTTGGACACATCATTCTTTGTGCATTTTTTCGATGTCGAATGTCCCCAAGCAAGCCGCTCAAGAGGGCTATACAGTCTGTGAGTGTGAGGACTCCTATGTATTCCCTGAATTCCTTGTTCCCTGGCTCGAAATACAAACACCAATACTCTCAGGCCTCGAACATCAGCAAGGCCCAATTGGGGTGAGTACGGCAATGATCATCCGATGCCAGATCTGACAATATGCCCCGTAGCAAAAGCCTTACAAGGATACCCCTTACACCAAGGTGGCAGCCGGCACCGTCCAAATACCACTGGATCCAGTTAGTGATTCTCGCTCCCCACCAACTTTGCCACAATTGACACCTGGCAGCCCTTAACCGAGTGCGAGATTGTTGCATTGCACACAGAAGTGTCTGCCCTTGCTGACTGGGCAAAGATCAAGTTTAAGGACGCTGCTTGGGAACTGTATTACGCCAAGATTGCGAAGCTCCAGGCAGAGGCAACAGCGTCAAACACATGGACACAGGCGAGGGATCATGTAGACGGCCTCAAGAGAAAGTACCTTGATTAGAGTACATTGTAATATACTATATTCCCTACCAACCTGGGTGCGGTAACGAGTTCTTACTGCTGGCTGATCTAGCTTTGGCAATCAATGAGGACTGCGGGAGAGATACATCCAACTACCAACTGTAGTGCCGGATGGGCTTTCACAGCAGGAGAGCTCTGGTTCAATAAGCATTTTGGAGGAATATTGAGAAGGACTGTCAGGGCTTTCAGAAATGGCTTTCTCGGGAGGCAAACTACCATGTTCACATGTCTCTCGGCAATTGGCAGTGTCTTGGCAATGGCAATTGAAGCCCCAAAGAATGTTCCTGCCGAACACTGCCTCAGCAATGTATCCCTACTGATGAGTAGATCTATTGGGTGACTGCAATTGTTAGGTTGAACGTAATAGTATTCAAGATGATCCATTGATCCACCATGGAACAAAGGAACACTGGTGGGTGAGGTGACCCTTGTCGGCAACCTGTGCTTGGGAATCAATTCCAACTGCCAAATAGAATATTACGGCGATCACAAGCAGCAAGCCGACCCCCATCCATGTCCAGCCCGATCCCCCACCCCTGGCAATCCCAACCACCGAACCGATCCCCCACCCCAGCAATCCACCCCAGCTGGGAACACATCCCGGCCCACATTCATGCCCAGCCCGATCCCCCACCCCTGGAAATCCCAACCACCAAACCAATCCCCCCCCCTGGCAATCCAACCCAGCCGG
>JABCKT010000459.1:0-13778 GCA_018858115.1 Tephrocybe rancida | reverse complement strand
CGCTGGAAAATGATTACTCCTCTGACATGTAGTATTTGATTGATAGAATTACTTATTATTTACGTTAAAGTGTATTCGCAAAGTCCAATGAATATATAACTAATTGCTGAACACATTAAAAGCACTAATAATAAATTGGGCTAAGTGTAGCAACATTTCGTGTCCATAGTAAGCATTTTCTAACTTATTATAAAAATTAATTAACAGATCTGGGTGCACCCACCTTGTGTGTAATTTATGCATGGGTGCGCCCATGTGCAAACTCAACTATGTACAGGTGCGCCCAGTCCTCTCGTGGGCACGCCCAGTCCTCTCACGGGCGCACCCAAATGTGTAATCTCTGTATGGGCGCGCCCATGTGTGTAATCTATGTACGGGCACACCCAAGTGTGTAATATATATGTACGGGCGCACCCAAGTGTATAACTTATGTGAGGGTGCGCCCATGTGTGTAATCTATGTACGGGCGCGCCCACACTAAAATTCTACAGGAAATGGGTGCGCCTGGGGGGGCTGGTCCGGGACCTGGTCCCAGACCCTCTAAGGGGAGTTAGCTAGGAGGTACTAACTACCCTAACAGGGTAGTGGTAGGGGGTTGCCTGAAGTGCCGTTTCTGCCAACTCGGCAGACTGCACCTGCTACTATGGCAACTGCGTTGACAACTTCCAAGTCAACTACTGCTGTAAACGGCGACAGTCCAAGGCGAGTCTCCTTCTCAGAGACCGTCACTCGTTTAACGCATCTGTCCCTGCTGCCGCATCCTGAACCGAGTACTATTCCCCTGTTGCCACTTTCACAGCCCTCCTCCGCTAACCATGTACCACGATCAACTGCTGCTGCCCAACTAGCTTCAACCCATCCCTCGTGTAACAATTGTCAATGTCCACCATCTCAACCTATGATCAATATTCTTGGGAGAGTACCAATCAATTCTACTCATCCCCCACCACACCTCGTTCCTCAGAATCCTATTGTTTCATTCACAGACGAAACTGTACAACCCCCATATACGTTGGAACAAATGGTACACCAGCACATCTATACCGATTATTTACTCAGCACCATACACGTCATCACTGAGGACGCTGAGGAGCGAATGTTTTTGATCATTGAGGAAATCAGCCAAGAACTTTGTCTACATTTTTGTCTCCCCTTCCCGAACGTCAGTATCTGTGACTTATTGGAGAACTACCCTCCACGCAGTATTCACCCCAACTACAACCCTGACCATTTTGTATCATCATCTGCCATTAGTGTTCCGCTAACAGTAACCTGCCAACACTCTGAATTCTGCTAACAACACGTTGTCAGACACTATCCTACCAATGTTCTGCTTCATCTCGGAAATCCAGTCTCCCAATCCTCTGGACATTCAACAACTCGATGGTGTGGCAGAGAGTTCATTCGTCAATCTACCATTCACCCGCCATAGCTCAGACTTCAAAATCATCCAAACCCTTATTACCTTCAGATTCCGTTCCCAAACCCGCAGCTTCGTGTCTTTTGAAATATTCCACCCCTGTGCAGCTCATACCAAACTATATCCGTATCTGAACCTTTCAGACCTCGTCCTTTCCACCCCTTTCGAATACTATGGACAAGCTTATCCTATCCCTAGCATTCCCGAACATTAAAGTAAATCTATAAAGCTGACAAGTTTCTTCCCTCGCAACCTAGCAGAACCCCTCATCTGAGGTTAGGTTCTGTTGTTGTTGTGTATGGGTTTCAATAGCCAAGCACTCAACAGATCTAGCACAACTAGGTCAATTGACAGTAGACCATCCGCATAGGATTGTGTTGTAGCTATCAACGGCAACAGCGTCAGGATCAGAGTATGACACAAGGTGGTTTAATGAGACTCTTACACTTCGGTTCAACCTGTAGTGACTTTCATCTAGCTCTGGAAATCACTTCTCTGGGCACTGGACCATTCCAAAAAGAGAAAGGCGACAGCATCAGGGTTATGCTTGGCTACAGAGCTGTGACTTCAATGTGATGGGGGTAGCGTTTTAAAGTCGTGTCAGGTCAGGTCTTTCACCCGTTTTTTCAGCGACTGCAACCGCAACCAGTCGCTGGGAATGCCCAAATGTAGCAACTGCAACTGCAACCAGTTGCAACCAGTTGCAACCTGGTCAGGTTGCGATCGGTCTTGACCGGTCTTTTTCCGGTCGCAACCGGGTAGATATACATAACGTGCAGTATTGCAGCATGTAGATATACTTCTTACCTTCATTTGCAGCCCAGCACGTCTTAAATTGAGCAGGAACTGACAGAGATATGCTCAAAACGGTGGGGAGCATACAAATTGACCGCATCCAGGATTGTTTTGGTCATAACTCCCTCAGTGCAACTTGAAGTTGGGTCTTTTGCAGTTGCAGTCCAGTCAGGTTGCAGTCTTTTCCAGTTGCTGCAACCCAACCTTAAAACACTAGATGGGGGACTTGAGAGTAATAGTGGCAATTCAGGAACAACATTGTGTGTATATTGCATGCATAGCTACTGTAGGGACAGGACAGGGTAAGAAGTGCAGGCCATATTGAACTGACTGGATTGGAGGAAGTGAGATCATATGGATTTAACAAAATTGGAATATGTACCTTAACAGGGTAGGAAGTACCTGTCATGCTGAACTAATAGGATAGGAGACAGTGAGATCACACAAACATAACATAGTCAAGACATGTACCTTAATGGGGACCGAGATTGAGTTGCTTGACACTGTGACAGAGGGACTCTGAGTCTTCCTCCCTTCGTCAGAGACATTGATTACCCTTGGTTGCTGGATGATCTTCTGTCTGATTTCAGAGCCCTGAAAGACCTGAAGCTGATGGTCATCGTAGATGTGGGAGTACTTGTCAAGTGCCTCCAGGAAGGTGGCGAACCCCTGCTGAAGAGCGCCGTTGTCCTGAACATATGGTCCCACCTCAATCCTGAGAAAGTTAGTACAGGTATGCAGGAGGTAAGAAAGAAGGAATGCCCACCAGTTGCTGAAGATGCCCACTTTCCACCCACTGACTATGGTGTAATACTTCTTTGTCAACATAATGTTCTTCTCCTTGAAACTGTTGGGAGGTGGGAAAAACGACAACACATCATGCTGATTCTGGCCTCAAGCAGGTGTACGGGGCCTGGGAGTGGAGTTAGCGTAAGGTGCACAAGCCTTGGAGGGCATCTGGGGTGCAGATGAGGGTGCAGTGGAGGCAGGTCATGCTTTGCATGGGATTGACAGGGCTGGGGCATGGCAGCCAGAAGAGTATGTGGTGGTTGTGGTTGTGGTTGTGGTTGCAGTGGTTGTGGTTGAGGTGCACTCTGCATCATTGTTAGTGAGCAGAATAGAAAAAACTAAGTGTAGTTACCCTCGGCATCGGGCATCGACGCATAGCTTGGGACAGGGCTGCAGGGCAAAACAGGCAAGGTTGCATGAGGGGACACCAAAACAGCTTGACATGGAGGGTGTCGGCCTGTTCAGTTGTGAGTGTAGAGCATGAAACTCTTGAGTGAACTTACCTTCCTCTTTGCTGTGGTGCAAAGGGGCTGAGAAGACAAAATGACGGTCAGAGAGTCAATTAGACAAAAGCATTGAGTAGAACATACTGCAGTAGCCTGCAGCAACAAGAGGCGAGGCAGGATGACGACCTGGACAGAGTTTAGTGCTGGCAGAAGGAATAAAGGATGGGAGTTTACGAGAGGGGACAAATGTTGCTTTGCCATCAAACAATTAAACTCATGACACAATCAAGTTTATATCTACTATTGTATGAATGTGAGGCCTGGCCACAACATATTCATTGAATCCTGCCTTGTTCTTGACTGCCATAGGGCAGGTAGAGGCACTACAATGTAGGGTAGTAGACCTGCCTGAGGATGTGAAATGTAGCTGTCTCCCACCAAGCCAAAGGGTCCACTCAGCTCCCAGTGGACATCTACATGTAGTGGTAGTAAACCGGTGAGCAGATGTGATCAGGATCAGTATAGTGATAGGGTATTAGTATGGACGGGCATGAATAGGTCATTGAAAGGGTAGGGCTTCTGGGTGGGCTTTGCAGGAGGGGTGGCAGGGGTCAGTGGATGGGATGAGGGAGCAGGCTAGCGGGGATTGGTTGCTGGGCTTCCTGGGTTGGGGGATCAGGTTGGGGATTGGAATTTCCCTGGGGGGGCAGGTAGGGGAGGGGGGACCTGATTGCCAGGACGGGTTGATGGGTGGGGGAACCAGGTGGGGATTGCTGGGGGAGTGGGTAGGGGGGTGGGGGGGTTCGGTTGCCAGAATGCACTGATGGTTGAGGGATTGGGTGGGAATTGGCATTACCAGGGTAGCGAGTAGGGGGAGGGGCATGGTTCAATTACCAGGATGGGTTGATGGGTGGGAGGATGAGGTGGTAATTGGGATTGGCAGTGGTGCAGGTAGGGGGGTTTCAAGTACTGAGATCTGTTGACAGGGTCTAGGGTAGGGGATCAGGGAGGGGAGGTCGATTGCCAGGATTGATTTCCAGGAGCAGGGATTGCTGATGGTAGGGGAGCATGTAAGAGGGGATGAATTGCCAGGATGGCTTGCTGGGGGGTGGATCAGAGGATGAGTTCCTGGGTGCATGGACCGGGTTGGGGATGGGGATTGCCCCATGAGCAGCTAGGTGGGGTCAATTACTGGGAGGGTTGATGGGGCGTGAGCACGGCTGGGGTAGAGGGGAGTGGTTGATTGCCGGGATTGGTTTCCAGGCGAGGGTATTGCCGAGGGGTGCAGGGTGGTGAATCAGGTGGCTGATTTCTTGCATGGGACCAACAAGTGCTGGATGTGAGGTAATGGGTTGGCAGGGAGCTAATTGATAGGATACTTCACATTGTGCTTAGTGGATTGCCAAGAACAGGCATGAGTTGGAAAATATGTTCAAATCAAGTCAAGATGCCATATCATGTGACAAAATCCCTTGAGCCCCATGTGAAGATGGCAAACAAAAGAATTTCGGGCACCTGGGAAGGTAAGCATTGTTTGCTGGGATGTAAGCACCTCTGGGTGCTTTGAGTGTTGAAGTCGCTTTGTTTGTGTCACTGATATTCACAGATTACCCAGCGAACCTCATGGAAATGTTCCTTCAAAGTTGATGAAACTCTCCTTGTGCAATGTTTAGTTCCTTCGTGAATGACAAGTGTTGGGACAATTTATCATCACTGAATTGCCAAATTATGACATTCGGCTATCATGATCAATGGCCAAGACATTGTTGCCAAGCGCTATTGCTGAATCAATTTCTGAACAAATGCCATCACCGAAATTCTCAGCTTGGCAGTAGAATTTAAGACTGTGCCCACCACAGAATTAAGTACATTACAATGTAATCTAAGCAAGGAACTTTCTCTTTAGGCCATCCACACAATCCCTCGCCTGCGTCCATGCATTTGATGCAGTTGCCTCCACCTGCAACTTTGCTATCTCGGCATAGTAGAGCTCCCAAGCGGCGTCATTGAATTTGATCTTTGCTGACTCAGCAAGGGAAGAAATTTCTTTGTGCAAAGCACAGATCTCGCAATTCGTCAATGGCTGCTGGGCATCAGTTTTGGCAAATTTCCCAGCATAGGAGAATCACTGACTGGATCAGGTGGTATTTGCACTGTACCAGCTGCAACCTCGGTGAAAGGGGTGTCCTTGTAGGGCTTTTGCTGCAGGGCATTGTCAGATTCAGCATCGAAGGATGATTGCTGTACTCACCCCAATTGGACCGGGTGAATGGTCGGTGTTTGCACTTGCAGCCAGGGAATGAGGAATTCTGGAAAGATGTAGGAGGTGTCCTTGCTCTCACAGACTGAATAGCCCTCTTGAGCAGCTTGCTTGGGGACTTTTGACATTCAGAAAATGAGATAGAAATGACATGTCCACATACAGATGAACACATGTTGGTTTCATTGGAGCATGAATTATGGTTGCTGGCGGAGATTGAAGAATTTCAACTCTTTCGCTCCAACTCCCTTCCCATTCCCGTCACCCCCACTTCGCTCTGGCATCCGACTTGCAACATCATGGCTGAACACAACCCCCCTGATCCTGCTGTCATCCGTATCACTCTTGCTATGCTCAACTACAAACTTAGGCAGGTGTTGTTACAAGGGCCGCCCTATGCAGACCTGACTTCATTCTATGACACTGTTGTATGTTGTTTTCATTCTATTTTTATTTTGTTCATTGTTATAAATATTGACTTATTTTAAAGAAAAGATCAAAAAAGTGGACCAATATCACCCGTTGCAAAGATGCCAAAATTGTCGAGGCCCACCACATCTCCCCGGTGTGCGCTCTCATCAAGGAAATACAGGACCATTACAAGGCCAACATGCAGGGGAAGCCTGCAGCATGGGCCGCTTTGATGAATAAGGCCACACAGAAAGGCTACATCTTGTCCACCCCAACCGCTAACGCTCCCACTGCCGGTCCCCATGCTCCAGCCCCCACCCCTGCCCCACCCACAAATCATGCCCCAGCACCAGCCACCGTCGCAATCACAAACCCCTCTCAACCTGTTGCTCCCACTCCTGCCCTGCCTACTCCCTGCCTGGTCCCATATTTGCTCGTCCCCCATTCGGCAACCTCTTCGACGCCCCAGGCGGCAACAGGTCCCTTGATTCTGAGGCCTTTGGCACTGAAATCTGGCCATGGCAACAACTAGCAAAAACCTCCCGTCCCCTTGCACCTGTTGCAGGCACTATCATGTATCAAATACTGTCAACTGACACATTTAGTGATACATCCAGGCCATCAACTTACTACCTTCCCAAATAGGTTCCACCAAACAGTTGGGATCAAATGGCAATCACACTGGCAATTCGGCACTTCTTGGCCCTTGACAGGCTTTCTCCAGGTTCGTTCCCATGACTCAGTAGGGCGTGCAGCACTTGGCATGCATGGGCCCACAAGCACACATTAATTTACACATGGCCCAAATGCTAGGATATTTAATATTCACAACAACGAGGGCAAGACATAATTATTATTGAAACAAATTACAAATTAAAGACCTAAAAAAGCAGTATGTACTTTGGTCACAATATGTAGCCATGCGGCACAACAAGGAAGGTTATTGGCAGGAATACCTCCTCCCCAAAAGAATAGCCCAACAAGTAAACTAAGTACACCATTGAGGCCTGACAGCAGTAGCTTCTCCCGAGGGATAGCATCCCACCAGGCTCTCATAGAATCCTCTGCCGTCTTCAGGTTTTCGGCCTTCACAGGCATGAATGTTGGGCTCCTCCTCCTCTTGATCCATTCCTGTATGAACGAGGGACAATGTTTGGTGTACAAGTACTCCTTGCCTGCATAGGCCTCAGTACTCTTGAAATTCACCCAGAATTGAACGAGGTCAGTCCATTCTTCTCCTAGGCTGCTGTTGGACTTTAGCATAGCCAGGCTGGACTCAAACCATTCAGGAAGGGCTGGATCTGGAGTTGTCAATGTGCAAGAGCAAGCAGGGGGTTGGGCTGGAGACTGGGAAGGAGACCGAGACCCAGAGGGAGACCAAGACAGCGACAAAACACGACATGCTGCTGGTCGACCGAGGGGGCATGTGCGAGGAGGGGGTTGGGGCGGAGACTGGGAGGGAGGTGGAGATGGAGACCTGGATGGAGGTGGAGACGGAGACCTGGATGGAGGGGGAGGTGGCAACAAATGACATGCTGCTTGTCGACCAAGGGGGCGAGGTCGGGGGTGGGGTCCAAGTTGAGCAGGGGCATCTGAAAGGCCAGAGACAGCGGCTGTCTTGAGTTTCTTGGACAAACGAGCATCATGGCCCTGGTGGGGATGCTTCCTCATTGCACCTGCCTCAGCCAACCTCTTCCATGTTGCGATAGGAGTGTCATTTGACAAAGTGTTGGAGCTGGTGGCTGCAAGGGATGGGGCTTGAGGCTCCACTGGGGTTGTACCGCTATTAACAGCGGTATAGGGACTTTTCGGAGGAAGTCTGCTGTTGGAGCTGGGTTCTGGACCTTGTGCAGGTGTGATAGGCAGAGAAGGGGATATTTGCATGGGGCTGAGTGGAGGAGATGGGGATGGAGATGGGGCACTTGAATGAGTAGGGCTGGGAGATCGGAGAGGTGGACAGCAAGGGGGTTGGGGGGAAGCCAAGCGCTGGGTAGGTGTAGGTGACCAGGGAGGGGTGATGGGGAGGCCACCACCAATGAATGGAGAGGGAGGTGCTGCATGGGGAGCTGAGGGTGATCCAGGAGGGGTTGTGGAGGCAGACAGGGCAGGCACAGAAGGGCTGTGGGGCTGAGAAGCATCGTCAAGGCGGCTGCAGGATGCACGCTCGGCATATTCCTCAATTGTAGAGGAGAGGGATAAGACAGCGCCCTGGAGAGCCCTCGATCGGCAGTCTTTGATGGCTGAAAAGGGAGTATTAGGTCAGTATGAAAAGCATCACCGCTATGATGGACTTTACTCACTGTAGCACTTCATCAGAAAGTGCCCAAATGTGGGCACAATCTCCTTCTGATACACCTCACATTCACAGGAACCAAAGTTCATCTTGATGTTGCCTGGGGTATGGCCTGCATGGATGCTAAAGGAGGTCAGCATGTGTTGAAACAAAGGGTGGGCAGGCAGCGTACCTAATTACATTCAGACATCCACCATCCACAGGCTCGGGGCCTCCAGCCATGAACGACATCTTCATCCCTGTGAGTTTGCTGACGAGTTCAAGGATCTTTTGCATGAATGGAACGACTGCCTCAATGTACCTGCATAGTAATTAGTATCAAGGGTAAGGATAGCGACAGAGGGCGACTCACTTCTGTATTTTGGCAGGGTCTTCTGAAAGTGGGGCGTCCACCTTAACCTTCCACTCGTCTACCACATTATGGTGCTGCTCCTGGGAGAAATTGTCCCATTCCTTTCTGACAGAGGGAGCGAGGGCTTTGAAGAGGTCAGAAACGACCTGTGCCCACATTCCAGTGCACATCTTGCGGGTGCAGATGAGGTTCATCCATCAAACTAGCTCTGCGTCAACAAGGGCCCAATTTTTGTCCATGGCTTGCCAGTGATTCAAAGCCGAGATGCGGTGGGGCTTGGTAAAACCCTTGCCAGTGAGCTGCTGGAGAAGAGTGAGGAAGGCGTCTTGGACGTTGGAATCCATGGCAGCGCGTTTGTGATCCTTCCAGAATTGGTAGGCCAGACAGCATTTGAGTTGCTACAAAATGGTAAGTTAAATGAATGAATGAATGAAAGGAAAGAGTGGGAGGACTCACTGCCATGCAAAACTTAATCAAATCCTGTTCGGCCTGCCACACTTCCATTGCGAGCCGATGTTCCTCATCTGTTAGCCCTTCTGAACTTGGGGGTACCAGCTTGGGGTCTGCCGCGTTGTCATTGACCTGAGCTAGATGCCCAAGAGTCAGTTCTTCATCCATATTCATGGAGTACCACTTGATGTAGCCATGCTGTATTTTTGCGACAGTGTCAGCAACGCAATTCTCGGCCACAGCCCGAGTATAGATGTTCTTCTGAGCATCGATGTACGTCTTTCGTTGTCCACAAAAAGCTCCAGGGTTGACCATGCCTGAAACAAAGCATCAGAAAGCTGTCACATGAACAGGGATGAAATGACAAACTTTGAGTATTCATTGAGTCAGACAGACGGGAGTCAGGGGGAAGAAAATCACAGGCAAGAAAGATAAGGAGGAAATCACCAAGTATATGTATGAAAAAGCATTCTGGGGAGCTGGAGGGGGGACGGTGTTCACAGTCGTGAATCCGGCCTATGACAGTACAGAAGAACAAATCCAGGGTTCAATGTTCAACCCTAGCAAGAGGAGGCAAGGACGAGACTAGTCAGTTTGCATCTATGAACATTGACATCAGGAATGTAAGGTTGATCAATTGCCACATGTTTCATTACAATACCAAATATAACTTGAACGCGAGAAAGCCCATCAACTATGGCCAAGCTGCATTCTTCCCCCTCTCGTCAGTCCCCCATTCCACTCCACGGTTAGCTCTCCTGCTGATGCACTAACTGTTCTCAAGGACTTCATTCAGTCACCCCACCAACTACGACCAGTGAGTTCTTTTGCATCAATATTGCATCCGTATAATTCTTACCCTTACTCTCACAGTGCCACAGCACCAACCCAGTGTGCAGAGGAGTATGTATCCTTTCATTCCCATAGATCATGAGCGCTGACTACAATACTTACAGGTCGACCTCAACCAGCTGTGTCTGTCTCACCTGCTCCCAGCAGCCCCACTCCAAGTCGGACCTCCACTCCAGAGAGTGAACCGCCCTCTGCGGTTCTACATTCAGGTGAGCATTTAGTGCTACTGTCCACACACTACCAATTTAACGCTCTGAACAATGCAGAGGACGTTGTCATTACAACGATGATCAGCACAGTGGTATCCTCAACTTGCTGCCACCTTCCCCCTGTGTCTCTGAAAGCCTGTGCTCTGCCTGCTGTACTGTTGTCTGTACCCCTGCAGGCACCGCTTTCTCAATGCAAGGTTCCATGAAATCCAGTGCCAGATACTTTTTGGCGACCCAAGGAGGTTGAGGCGCACCGCATGACTAGGAAGATGTTTCCGCCCCTGTTGACCTTCAATTCTCAACAGGGGATGCCCCCCAGGCGAACGTACATGATTGTTAAGGGTCGAGCAGTCGGCATTTTTCGTAACTGGTAAGTCCGCTGTTCTTTCTGCATGTGGACAATACTCATTTCATTTGATTTCCCCCCAGGATTGAGGCCTCCCCTCACCTCAAACAATGCAGGCCCATCTTCCAGTCCTGCAACATCTTCCAGGATGCTTTACGCCTCTACACGCAATACTATGACCGACAGGGGCTTCGAGTCATTGAAGGCATGGGGATGGCTATGAGGGTTATTGACCAGCCCCCCCCCTCTACCTTCTATTGATGTTTCTGATGGGGAGAGCCTTTCAATAGTGAGTTGGAGCTCACCAACCAGTTCAGGGGTTCTTGCCAAGTTTCCCCTGCCCAGTAACTGCTGCAGGTGTGTAGGAACCTCCTTTCACAGCTATGTTTACTAATTTCTGTTGTCAGGGCTATATTTCATTTCTATTACAATTCTTTACACATATGTCAGGTTCCTTTTACGAGCAATACACATTGCTTTACCAAGGCATCCCTGAAGCCCGAACGATCCCCAGTAAAGCTTCGTGGAAGGTGGTGAGTTTCATCTTTCAGATGAAAGTCACCATGGACTAAAGCAAGCATGAGCAGATCTAGATTGCCTTTACTCTCTGCAAGGTGGCGGCAGCAACTGGTGAATGGACAGCTGGTATGAGGATGGTGAGTTTCATCATTGGGATGAAAGTCACCACATACTAAAGCAAGGTATGCAGATCCCGATCCTGCCTAGTCTCCGAGATGGAGGTGGATGCTTCAGGGAAGAGGGCTCATGATACCCATGGGCTGGGTTATGTTGGGGTCAATGCCTGTTGTATATGTGCTTGGTGAGTGATCTTATTGGGCCCTGTTCTACTCAGTTGGGGCTAGTCTGAGATACAGCGGAATTTAGCGACTTCCTTCAATAGCACCCCATTGTTCAAGAGTCCCTTCTTCCTCATACAGTCCTCCTGCATGGGCCACCAATTCTCCACTGAAATTGAGCACAAGGATCATGACAGAAAGAGTTGAAACAAGATGTATTATGCTGCATGCGTGCTGTCATTTTGTCCATCAGTCTCCTGCTTACAACCCTTTCTATGGCAATCAAGCCTGGCTACAGAAGAAGAACTGGGAGCGAGCCGCCTCCTGCAAGTCAACTATGTCTGAACAGGAGCTTGCTGATGCCTGTACCCAACATAACAAGAATGCCACTGCTTACCATGAGCGTAACCGACAAGTCTTGCAAGAGAATGCTCAAGAACATCGGTACGTTGTGCAGCTTGAATTATTTGCTGTCTTTTTACTGACATAGGAGTATTTAGGAAGCAGAAGAAAATAGAGGAAGCAGATGCAGATGAGGATGCAAATGTTGAGTGGGAGGCTTTGGAGCTTGTGAGATTCAAGATGTAGCATACACATACCTTCACTATGTAATGCAGCAATCCCTATTGAAAAATGCACCCAAACAGATAGCTTCTGCATTTGGCCATGATGACTTTCACCAACCTGAATGAAAGTCACCATATTGTTAGGAGGCATGTAGCTGCATTGATCAGAATGACCAATTGGGCTTGAGGTGATTTTCATTCATGCAATGAAAGTCACCACATATTTACAGCGCACCTGTCAATTTATGGTATAAACTGATGGATGATTGAATTGCTGTATATGGAGATTTCCAAAATGGATTGGTTGATTGATTGGAAGCTGTTATTACCATAAATAGTATTTCCTGAAAGAGGCAATTTCCTGCCCCGATCAATATCTGCTACATATAGGAATTCGGCCTTGTACTGATGTCATGAAAGTTATCACCCAAATGGAAGAACTTGTACTGCATCAAGTATGCAATTGTCTGCTATTTATCTGATTGAATACATTAAACCATTGATATTTACTCATGGATATCTTATATCAAGATTGGGCCAACACATGGTATATCAATGACTGGGCTTTGAACTTTCTTGCCATCATAAAGTCACCATGCCCACTCGATTCCAGGTGGGGCAAGGAGGAAAAATGGTCTGACAGTTATAAAGAAGAAATTCAATTCTAGAAGCCTTTCTGAACAACTTTCAATAGTAACTCTAAACAAACTACAGTACTGTTATATACATTCGGAGGTGGCAGGTGATAACTGGCCTTAAGGTAGTGCCCTTATCATTTCAAGAATTGACGAATTTCCTCATGTACTTATGGCCCTCTTCCAATACTCTAAATTGACCCTATATCATCCTCCCATGCATGAGCTCTGATGTAGAATACCTACGGGCACCAGAATGTAGCGTAATTCCAAATCCTATGTTTTGTAGTGATTTTCAGGTTGACTGAAAAGCACGCTTTTGGACTGAAAATCATTATGAAACATAGCTCAAAGTGTGGCTCATTGCACACAAGTCTGAAAAAAAGTGAGAAATTCATTGGAATCAACTATATTGACAATCTGCTATGTACCCATCATCTAAAAATTCAAACCCTGTAGTTCATTCATCGTAGAAAAGAGTGAGAGACCAAACTTCCACCGCCCCAAGTCATGCAGCCTCAAGGTCTCCTGTTCCTCCTCAGACAATGTCTCTAAGAACTCCATTTTACCTGCCATACCATGCACAGCGTGACAGAACAGGGCACCAGCTGTGTACTGGGTGATGGAGTACTTCGTTTTGTGGGCTTGAATTGTGATGTTCACATGTTCAATACATGCTGAGGGAATGAAGATGGAAGAGCAGGGGGGGAACTCGATGACAATGCCAAGTAGTGTTTCAAGGTCCGGTCTCAGGAACCACAAAAGACCAGAACAGGACCAGAACAGGACCGGAACAGGACCACAAAAGACCGGACTTCCAGTTGCAGTTGCGGTCCCTCTGATTGGCGTAGGTTTTGTGCCATTGCGACCGATTGCAACCGTACAAACATTGCGTACCTAAACACTAATGCCAAGCTCCCAAAGGACCATATGCCCACCTCGAGTGGGGTTGAAGTTCCCTAAGGTGGTAATAGCACTTCAGGCAACCCCCCGTGGTACCTAATTAGGGTAGTTACTGCTCACAAGTAATCCACCCTTAAAGGCCCAAAGACCATGGTCTCGACCAATTTTCATGGTCGTGACCACTTGGTCCTGGATTTTCTTCCAGTGGTCGCGACCAAGTGGAGATGGTCGCGACCATTTGGTTTTGGTCTCAA
>JABCKT010000458.1:0-13806 GCA_018858115.1 Tephrocybe rancida | reverse complement strand
AGGCCAACGGTACGGTACGGTTACCCGTATAAAACGGCCGTATACCCCGTAAAATACGGTTACGGTGCGCAGCCCTAGCCGAAGGAAGAGGCATTCCCGTCTACATCTGGGCCAGCTCGGCGCCCTGAGGTGCTGCTGATATGGTCTGTGTTTCGACCAAGGAGTCCCGAACCCGATTCATGGAAAATGGCCCGTTTATGATACTGATTGTTAGGATCGGACAGACCAACTGCCAATGGTCAGTTAAAGAACCTGATGCATTTAAGGGCCAAGGCATCATCCGTAGCAACACCTTAAGCCGCGGTTGCGCGCCATACACAATTACAACTCAGCTGACATTGTTCTATGAGTCGAGATATATGGCACATCGAGATCTGCTTGGACACCTCAATCTCACTTCTTGCGTCATAGTTGCCGCCTTCCCCACCACAATCAAAGACAGGCGCTCATTTTGTTTGCTAGCCACTACAGTCTCCGTGATCTCAGTTCCTGTCCAATGCAGAAAGATCGGCGTCATCGAGCGTCAAGATTGACAAATTAGATCGTGTGGGAGAGTACTCAGTTGCGGCAGATCTACTGATCGTCGGGAGGCATCAATATTGCTGAGCTGGTGCTGCACACAGCAACAGGTCTTTGACCTTACTCTAGTTATGATGGGGCTTCGAGCAGAGAGTCTCCGGGCAGAACAAGAATAGCGCCTTGGACAGCTTGGACATTCAATTATCGGTACCCAAAACTACCCGCAGTCGATGGGTTGAAAGATGTTTTGCCACAGCAAGGCGTCGGATTAGAAGTCATTTGTCTACATATGTAAGCCATCTTACAAAGATCTCTTGTATGCTGGCCTAAAATACAAAGATTGATTGATTTTGAATGGCCGATGCCCCCCGCTGACCTACGCTCCGAGTAACGTAGTTATCTGTATCGTGAGGGAGTCAAAGAAGGCGCGAGACGCTCAATGACCAGCGCCAGGAAACTCTGGAAGCCCATCCACCTGACTATAAAAGCCTTGCGTTAACTGGGTTCATACTGCAGCCTATTAAACGCGCCTGAGCTTACGCCCCATGTCATCAAATTACGATGCAACACACTGAGTCGATGAAGATCAGATTTGGTGTGGAAGGGTATTTCGAGCGGGACATAACCCTCTTCCTTCCCCCGCTTGCGCTCGCGAGTTTTGCTCTCTCGCCCACTGCCACGGCCCACGCTAAATGTCATATGTGATTGAACCACTGACCCACTGACCTCAAAATTATTACATTTTGCATGAGCTCGAAACCTTGAAATTGGGTATGTTAGTAAAAATTGTTAGGGTTGAGGGATATGGACATATAATATTTCCTGGAGGCATGAACAGGCCGCAGGCACGCGGATCTGGACTACCTGTGATTCCTTAACAGCATTTTGCGCCCATCGATGAGATCTGGAATACAAAACGTGAGTAGATGGCAGCAGAGAGTATCACACATACACTTGTGAAGTCATCGAACCCTGCAGATATTCAGATCGACAGAGATTCGAGGACAAAGACGATTGGTCCATGAAATATAGATAAGAGGGTCGAATTCCCATCCGATAATGGGTCGATCAAGAAAACTAGTGGCGCATGTGATGTGGAGCACGGCGCAGATACGGACTCGAGCCCCCGCCGACCTACGCATCTGAAAGCCTGTCCAATAGGTTATATAAGCCTTGTGGGAAATGGACTTATAGCGCACCCTAATGCATGTGCCTGACCTCACGTCCCGCATCATCAAATTGCAATGAAACCTACTTGTATTTCCTCTGTCGGTCTGTATCTCCGTGGTATCTTGCAGTCTGATAACATACGTCTACTTTGAAAGTCGATGAAGATCAGATTTGGTGTGAAAAGGTATTTCAAGTGCAACATACCCCCGTTCCTTCCCCTGCTCGCGCTCACGGGTTTTGCTCTCCCAATTCACATGTGAATGAACCACTGACCTCGAAATTAGTATATTTTACATGAGCTCGAAGCCTTGCAATCGGGTATGTTAGTAAATGTCTGAGGATTGAGAGGTACCAAAGGACTTATAACATTTCTTGGAGGCATGAAGAGGCTGCAGGAAGGCGGATATTAGGTACCTGCGATTCATTAACAAGCACCTCGCGCCCACTGATGATATCTAGAATACAAAACGTGTGTACATAGCAGCGGAGATGTCACAAATACACCTAAGATGTCATCCATATTCTAATCGACAGAGATTCGAGGACAAAACTATCGGTCCATGAAATTCAGAAAGGAGAGTAGAACTCCCATCGGATGATGGGTCGATCAATGGGGCGAGTGAGAAAACTAGTGTCCGCACACGCGGACTGGATTGTACTGGACATCCCTTCTAACACGCCGGTATCGAATAGAACATGCGTGATGCATAGGGCGCCCTGTTTCAACGCCCCACGGAAATAGTAGGGACGAGTCACTCGTTATGTGAATCACTCAGCAGGACCGGAAAATCGAACTGGAGGGCCCATAGAATGTGTACAGAAGTGGCGCTGGTACAGTTGGTTGCAAGAGTTGAGGCTTTCGGGCATCGTCGCAAATTCGCGTTCTCTTTGACAGTCGGATAGATCGCTTCTATTGAAAGGAGCTATTGAATGTGGCTCTGGGTGCGATAATAATTTAGTGATGTCAGGAACACGGGATGAGGTCGCGCTGGTACTTACTCTTCGGGGCGTAATCCTCCGAGTTCAGGACAAGCGGGGAATATGGGGGAAGCGCGTAAAAATTTGGGACAGGCTCCGAGCCGATGTCAAGAGCGTCGATGCTTGCAAGCGTCGTATATCCTAAGGCACGAGGAAAGTAGCTGACACAATAAAAGTCTTCTATTTTCGTGCTGGAGAGAAGTGGAAATGGAAGAGAGCGAGCCTCGAGGACACCGCAGACGATGGCGGAGCTGTTGAAGAAAGACCTTCGGGCCGTAGAAGCGAAGATTTCGTCCGACGGCAATCTCCGTGATGACGATGCACTTGTTTGATTCAACTTCTCTCCGTCTCCCACTATCTGACACAGGTCTGATCACACTTGTGAGCCGCTCTTTATTGTGTTAACAGGCTCGGACTAAATAATATATATAGTTTTCCAAGGCTTCCCTGCTTTGGCTCACGGAACCAGATCTCTCCTGGCCTGACCTCGTCGCCCTGGCTGACCTGTTGTACTCACGACTTCTCCTTTAACTCTGCATCAGGAGCTCGCTCCGTCCATCTTCGACTGCATTTAGGCTCTCCAATACATCCTACTCTCGGTGACTGAGAATCAAACATAGACCCTGGTTTCAGGCCTTTACTCCGAAAACCTGGCGATATTTCCGGAGTAGTAAACATCATCTGAGCTGATGAGAACGTACGTCCCCTGTTATTCCAGTAGCTTCGATCCTTACCTGTTCCACCCTAAGTACAGATCCCGATTTATGGCTGCGACACCCTCCGTTCTTTCCACGAGTTGACTGAAGACGGACTTTATCATACTTAGCTTACGAGGTAAGTCCAAACTTTCATCTCGACGACTTTTCTCTTTCTTTGTGAGGGCTAGGCGCAGTTTTTTCGTTTGCAAAAATGTACTTTCTGCTCCGAACCACATCTTTTACATAGTCTCAAAGCCGCCCCTTTCTCTTTCTCTATATTTGTATTCTTTTATCTCCTCGCTCACGCTTTCCCCCTAGCTTTAGTTTTCTCCCCAAATTGCCACAGTCTGCATACCAAATACAACTCATTGTGACCTCTCCATCACCCCGAAATTCGCCTTACCCTGAACCCGTTCCCGGACCTTCTTAGGTTCGGGTCACCCTCCATGACATCCGTCGTCATTGACCTCGCACGCCAAGCTCGCCACGCTCGTTTGCCTCCTATATCGCATCCGTGGAACCCTGCACTCCTCCGTCGCACTTGACCACGTCACCCTCATTTTCGTGGACCCAATATTTGGCAGGGGGGGTATATGGACAGATGGTGTTTTGTGGTGGATATGGCGCCGTTTTTCGGGGAGGGTCTGAGGTCCGTGATCGTTGAGGCGCCAGGTGCTGGAGAACGGCCCAGCTAGCGGGAATCTGGGAATTTGGGCGTTCGATCTTGGGCTGTGGCAATGCGAGGAACGTTCAAGGAATGTTACGTCCGCGCACATCCCTCATCCGACGAACGACCCCATCCTTCGTCCATGTCCGTCATCGGTTCACGAATCTGAGTCATATGCTCTCCGAAAGCCTCAAGTTTTACCGATGATAACGATATTTTTGGTTTTCGACTTTCTTCCCCATACTCCAAATGTATCATATGACCCACATCTTGTCCCCATCATCCTTACCCCCTTTCGTCGTAAATTCCGGCTCTACAGACCCTCGCTCAACTCCTTCGCTACTTTCAACCGTATCGATTATTTGAACCTAGGACCACGAGATGCTACCAAATTTCTCGTGCTGCGTCTTCGGATGATTGTTAAGCCTTGTTGAGTCTGAAATATGAAGCACTAGGCACCGCCTTGCGAAATTTCACAGCATTTGGGCATGCGTGGGACTCTATCATATTGACTTTCACCTGTAATGTCCATCAAGATGGGTGCCATCGGAATGTGCGACCTTTGCTCCCAAACCTGGCAGCAATATCACAAGCAAAAGACAACGATGGCAGGACGGCTTGGTTCATGAGTTGTGACTTGTTGTCCTGTTAAGGCTGCCCCCATTGTTGCTGACGTTCCCCCCTGTACCATCCCCTCGCTACAGCCCAATCTTCTGGTATTGACAGAGAAAGGGAAGAAGTACATTGAAACAGCAATGTGAGTGGAGTCGAGACTGCTCTTTTCGTCCTGTTGCATAATGGCTGATACACGTTGTTTCTTCAGGAGTTGCAACCTTGAAGTAAGGTGCCGTCTCGACTTAAAATTCTTTGAGGACCTTCTTGCGTGGAAGCGCAAGGTCGTCCATGATGTCACATGCGCGGGTCTACTGAGGAAGGTCAGACTTTCAGACGGTGGCTCAGTGGACGATGTCCCAGAATTTGTCGGAACATTTCCCGCGCGTGGCCATCTTAAAATGCTGACGCTCCTCACGTCGGTCAGGCGGAGTTCGGGGAAGGATAGTGTGATCGGCGTGCATATGTATGAACTTGCCGACAAAGTTCTACGATGGTGGGATTATCTCTTGGATCGGCTGGGGACTAGTGGGAGGAACAACTTCACGGAAGATACATGGCGTGTTATCTCGATAATCTGGTAGGTGCAAGAATGGCAGGAACCATCCAGTATCTGATGAAACTCCACAGGGAAATGGTTCTCGAGTTATGCCAATGGGTCGCGGAAAGCGCGGTACGCCCAAATCTTCCCACCCATACGAGGTCACACTCATACATAGCACCCCAACTCCAGCACGACAGTTCTCTATATGATGGCCACTTGGGCCAGTTAAACTATGGTGAAATTGATACTCTGGCACTACGACTTAGCTCCATCATTAAAGTATGTCGACTTTTCATTCGACTTCTATTCTAAAGTCCCATTTGAAACGTTTAGGGCCAGTCAAGGTTTGTCATATGTGGCAGCAAAAAGCCTCTTCTTCGTTTGCGTGGTGTCAACACTCTCATGGACGACATTACCGCCCAGCACAAAAAGTACACCGAGATGGTTGCAGTACGTGTTGAGGCTCCACAAAGTCTAGAACGTACACTGATGCATCGGTAAAGAACCTTCGTCTGGAACAAAACAAGCGCTGTGTATTCCTCGCAAGCAGGCTGGACCCATATGTTATGAAAAATGCCTTGAAACCTCCCCTGCCGTGTTACGAAGGGACCCGAAAGCGAGTTCTGAACGACATCATGAGTTGGATACATGATATCCCGCCCACTATACTCCCGTCTTCGCGACTCAAAGTCCCTCTCTGGGTGGTTGGGACACATCATAAACACTCTTCCAGGATACCCACACAAAACTTCCTTTGGCTTACTGGAGAGAAATGCTGTGGTAAATCTGCCGTTGCAGCATCCATTGTGCAGTACTGCAGGTTGCATCACATCCTTGGAGGTATAATCTGGATTGAACCGTCTACCAACCCTGACTCGTACTTCCCAACCATTGCTCTCCAAATTGTCCAGCTCTTTCGCAAGGTTTCCCCGGGACAAAATGCAATTCATCAGCATTTATTTGATACTTTAAACGATGACCCAAAGCTTGTCCACTATGTATCGGCACGGCAGGCTGACAAGTTCTTCGTTGAGATAGTCAAGACAGCATCTGCCTTCATGGCAGGGAACCCTCTTGTTATCATCATTGACGGCCTTGACAAGGTCAGTGGGGACCGTCTTCAGGAGACGGTGGCTATTTTCTCCTCACTCTTTGCGGCATTTTCCTCCTTCTCCAATGTGAAAATAATGATATGCAGTGGCAGCAATATTGCTGCCCCAGATTCCAAGCACATCAGGCACCTTGTCCTCGAAAGAACCGAACCATACGAAGATGTCTCCCTATTCCTACATTCACATCTGGCCCAGAACAATCTATTGTCCATGATAGGTGACAGTCGATTTGGCTTGGTGGTCAATCAAGGATCACACGATATATTCAAGGTCTTCACTGCGATTGACATATTAGATCGCTACATCGCAAAGTATGGGCACTCCGAGAAACAAGCATATCGACTGTTGGAAGCTCTCAGCATCGACATTGATACAGCCGAGTTCAAATTCGAGGATGCAGAAAGGCGCGAGCGGTTTGACATCGCTTGTGCACTTAGCGCAATATTCAAGGACTACCAACGCTGTCGCCCTCTTTTGAATTCTAACGGGCAGGACGCTCAGGTAATTCTCGACGCTTCTCATTTGGTATGTGGATCAACAAATACACTTCTGAAACATTTAAAATGACGGTGTTCCAAGCTTCTAGAACTATCACCTGACCTTTCTAGCGATACGGAGGGGGAAATCATAGCGGCGATGGTCCGGCTCGCCAGTAAGACCGAGCTCTATCCTCGGTGCTTGATGCTATCCCCCGAATATTTGGAGCATAAATTGGTGGAGTCCCCGGGGCCTGTCAACTCAGGCTCATTTAGTGACATCTACAAGGTGTCGGTCAGAGGTACTTTTCTGTGCCTTAAGATGACGCGGGCCAACAGGGAATTAGTTGCTGAAATGGCTAAGGTGCGATTTTATGATTTTGCAACTGGTGACATACCCTCAGGGTTTACACCAGAGGTTCAGACAAGAGGGCATCATCTGGAGTCGACTGGCACATCCCAACATCCTTCCTTTCTATGGCCTCTGTGTCTTCAATTCTCGTATAAGCCTTGTTGCACCCTGGGCTGAAAATGGCAACATCCGAGATTTTCTGAAGCGGCAAATATTGGATGACCCAAACAGAATTCTCCTTGTGCGTAAGGTACAGGACATTGGGTAGCTATAATGCTTACATGCAAAGTTTCAGTGTGCAGATACTGCTGCTGGCATTGATTATTTGCACAGAAAGGGAATTGTCCATGGTGACCTGAAAACGGCAAGCTCATGTGGTGTATAGTGTATTTCATCCTACTAACATCATTGCTACAGGTCAACATTCTGGTCGATAGCTCAGGCAGGGCGTGTGTGGCAGACTTTGGACTATCCAATGTAAACAACTCGCAAATTCCTTGCTGGACTTCACACTCGTCAGTTGCTTCAAAGGGTGGAACATCCCGTTATCAAGCTCCGGAGTTGCACATCCCAGAACTTGAAAGTGACCACAAAACATCCCATGGACACACAACTCTTCACAACACTAAGGAGACTGATGTCTATGCCTGGGGTAGTCTGTGCTATGAGGTATGTACCTAATCTCTGACACTGTCATATGTATAACACAGCACATATTGACTCCAATATGATCTATGTAGATATTGACAGGCAATATCCCTTTCCATGAACTGCCCACTGAACACATAGTGGTATTACGCATCATGGAGGGCAAGACTCCTTCACGACCTGATAGAAATTCAAGGGCATGGACTAAGAATGGGCTCACAGATGAACTTTGGGATATGATGGCACAATGCTGGGCATTGAAATCACTCGACCGCCCAACAATGGCTCACATCTCAGCGCAGCTTGACAGATTCAAGCCCAGCGACAATCGCTCAGCACCAGAATGGCCTCCAGGGAGTGCTACTGGCTTCCGACACTCCCATGGGGATTTATTCTTGGTACATGGCTCCCATTATCCTTTGGATGTTCTGATGGAGGTCATAGAAAGAAAGTTTGGAAAGATTGATCAGCAGATCACTGATGATTCATAATCTCTGACATATACTATACTGTGCAGCACTGGACAAAACAGAATACTTTCATTTTAGGGTTAAATTTGGAGATTTTGGAACAAAGATGACCAATTTGTTTTTGTTTTGACTCTGAGATCGCTGAAATCAAATTAGTTTTGGTTTTGGTTTTAATATTTCAGTTTTTGATTTCAGTTTTGATTTCAACATGCAAGTATGGGCCAGTGTGAAGCATGGTGTGTCTGAGATCCGGCTTAATGGCCCAAGGTATTCACCATGGTTTACATAACATCATCCAGCCTCTTGCACATAGAAGGCCAAACTGGCATTGTTGGAGAACGTTCTGGCAAGGGGTAGTCATATATTTAATTAAGGATATAGGGTCAGATTTTTTTCTTAGAGGTTGGCAGAGGGAACCAACCAACCAGATGATGTCATATACTACCATATTGGGAAATTTCAATCTCTGCCAGTGCATCATATCTCATTGTGTTCTCTTCCTGGGTGTTGTTTCTTTGTAGCATGGTCTTGGGGCTGCACTATTGACTGGCATACCTCACATATCCATCCTCTCACCCTCCCATCAAGTGGTATGCATGTTAGATGATACTAGAGGTGGACAGTGGTAAGCATAACTTGTGTCAAATGCAAGAGCTGTAACTCACCCATTATGTCATACAATCCTTCTTTCCACACTTGATAGAAACTGAATTGTTGTCTATTTTGCTGCTGGAGACCTTGTTTCCACATGTGCACACCAAGAGGATGTCATTTAAATCCTTGACCTTCCATTTTTGACACGTGTTGCTGGCACCTCTACATTGTTGAATGGATCTGCATCCCCCACACCCACGACCATTGTCATATCTGGTGTGTAACTAGAGTCGGTAATGGGTGCTGATATACTGTGCTCTATTCATGGATTGTTTGTTTTCATGAGAGAGTGAGATAGGAATATTAAGGATTTGAATGGAACAATTGCATGTACATTTTCATCCCATGCCTCTTCTTCTTCACCAAAATACCCATTAGGGTCAACAATATCAAAGCCCCAGTCATGTTCCTCCTCGTCCTCATGTCTGTTGGCAGAAGTATCTTGAAAAATGTCATCATTGGACCTGTCACTGTGCCCATTGTCCAGTATGTCATCTGGAATGCTCTCTAGTTGATCATAAGCACCACCAGGTGGAGAGGTGTCTGACTTCTTGCTGTCTGCAAGTTCTTGTGTATCATCTGTAAAATTGTTCCACAGAGTGAGCCACAAGCTATGTGCCTCCAAAATGATCATAGCCTTTTTCTTTCCCTTTGTTTTGTGAGGACTTTATACTCCCCCCTTATTCTGCTCAAGGTCCACTGGACTCCAGTGGGACTGAGTGGACTCCAGTGGGACTGAGTGGACTCCAGTGGACTCCAAGTGGACTCTGACCAGACTTTTACCCCAGCCAAATCTCAGAATTTGGCTTGTCCAGTCCACCCACCATCCAGGTGGAGTCCATTGGACTCCAGTGGACACCATGCCCCCAACAGTAGACCTCAAACGCCAGCACACACCCCAGAATGCCATCGCACACCCCTTGAACACCAGTGCACACCCCAGAATGCCAGTGCACACCCCCCAGCCCCATGCCCTTGACCCTGAACCTGACCTGTGGCCACACTGGACCCACTGAACCACTGGAACAACAACGACAACCACCAGAAGACGACTGCTGCCACAACAGTGCACCCCAAACCCCAACCAACATGTGCACCTGATGGTGGCACACACACCCACACTCTCCTGCAAGACATGTTGCTGGAAAATGTATTCCCAAACCATCTGCCAAGATCTGTGCATCAGAGGGAGGGAACACTTGACAGGATCTTCTCTCAGGTGTTTACAGGTGTGATAGACTGAAGACAGATGTATCACACACTGACTTTTGTATACTTTAGTGGGTGGATGTGCAGGGTCAAGTAGTAAGAACACGTCAAAATCTAATCCAGGTTTGTGGGTCAATGATGTAATGAGTTTCACCTATTTACATCCATGTTCCCTTTCATCTCTTTCTCCCAGCTGCCAGCAACTTGACTTGCACAAAAGGCACAAAGTGTGAGTCGCTCCTTCCATTTTGCATGAATACCTTTCTCACCCAACAAATTAGAGTCTCACAAGCATGCCAAGCAAGCTGCTGATATCAGGATGTGCACATCATTTCCAAGGAGAGAGAGGATGACAACAGGGAGGGGGAAGAGAGGGAGGAAGAAGAAGAAGACCAGGTGTGAAGCATGAGTGCATGCATAAAATGGGCAATAATGATCACAAGGTATGTTTTTACACAATTTTGAATAGCCCACTGACCAGTTGAAACAGGCAAAGGGTAAACATGCCCCTGATGGTAAGGACACATGTACTGAGGATAATTGTGCTGTATTCAATAAGGAGATCCATGTAATTAATGGTGGGGAGGTACATAGACATGTTTGTAACATTTGCAAGTATGTATGTCTTTTCTATTTTCTGTAGGTGTTTGACCTTTCATCTAGAGCTCTCAATAATGGTGAAGGCCCTTTTTTTGAGGTGGAAACTCCACACTCCATGCCCACATATCCCGCCACTGGAAGACTCACGGTGACACATATATAGATGTCTGTAAGGCCCTTGACATCCATCCTAGCACTTGTGCAATGCCCACTACCACCAAAGAAGAGATGGCCAAAGCAAACTTGATGGACATGTCAAAGGAGTACCTAAGTAGGACATCAAGGGCGAGATTTCTGTCACATTTGACTCATGAACCTCAGGCCCATCAGATCCATATCTTGGAGTCATGGCACATTATATTGACTCACCTGCAGAGAATCCTCATGGGTGGAAGCTTTGTTCAGAGCTTATTGGCTTTGCACCAATTGAAGGCAATCATGGAGTCTCTAATACAGCTGCTATATTGTTGGGAGTAATTGATTGTTATGGGTTTTGCTCCAAGGTATGTATTGGGCCTTTTGTTCCTGCTTGTATCTCAGTTGTGCATTCATTAGCTCAAAATATTCTGAATTAGTACAAAGAGACAGGAAATATTACTGATACAAAAGGATAGCATGAAAATTTTCCTTTGTCAAGAAATTATTGATATAAAAACTATGACCTTCCAGAGAGTTGTCACAAGTCAAAGATTCATCCATATAGCAACCATGTTTGGAAACCAGATTGATGACCTAAAGAACCTGGTCAAGCTGTAGAATGTCACCCATCCTTGACTTGTTGCCTTGAAGGTGTCGGTAGACAAGGAACATTTCGATGTCTGGAGCAGGAATGTAAACCTCATTCTGGTTGTTGTTGATCCCAGTATACTCTTTCACAAACTTGAAAAATTCTGTGTAAATAAGGTTACGGCCAAAGTTATCATTCATGGGGCAGAATATAAGGTGAATTTGGGCCACACAACAACCTGAACACAGATTTGACTCAAGTTGAATGACCTAATGTATCTGACATACCTCAAACTACATGAAAGGTGCGGTCTCCATTGTCACCAGCTATAAGAACAGTGTTGCAATGGCCGAATGGAAGTCCTGATTTGAGATCTGGTGGCAGGGCTTGGATAGTGAAGTGAGGTGATATGAGATGGGAGTCAACAATGTTGGATATGAAGATTATGCCACACATCAATGGCGGCAAAGGGTCAGACACATGCAGGGCTGTTTTTCCTCTGCCAATTTCACTGAGAATAAGACTGCCCTTGAATATAATCACCCAAAGCTGGGCAAAGATCGACAAGACCATAATCATTCAAAATCACATCAATGAAAGCTTGCCGATGGGGCCATAAATTCAATGAAATCACTGTCATCTCATCAATGGAAATGAGGCCCTTCTCTTTGTTGAAAAGAGTCTTGCAGCAACAATGATTGCTGACTTGCTATTTGTGTGGCAAGACTCGAGATAGCCACATTTATTTGGATTGTGATCTGCGACAGTGCTCGTCTCCATCTCCATCTTGCTGAGCAGGCTTGTATTGTTCCGCTTGAGAGCAATGATAGGCCAAAGAGGTTCAACTTCTTGACATGGTCCATAAAGTGTGCACATTGCTCATGGAAATTGCGGCAGTTTGACATGCAATAGGGTGTCTTCACATGTGGGATGTGGCATTGTTCTGTGATATCTGGGAGCCCCAAGTAGACAAGTGCTGCACATAATGACGTGAAGCATTTCAAGCTTTGGAATATGGAAATTTGTCCCACATCTTCCACCAGTGTTAATGATTGCTTGTTTGTTGTTGTGAAATTCAGAGAGGGCCACTGAGAGAGCCTCAATAGTCTTGTCATAGAAAATTAGGTTCTGGGCTTGGAAAATGAAATCAAGAAGAGCACACATGACACCGGAATTAACAGCACCATTGATGACTGCAATGAAGACTTTCTTGAGCTCCCTATACTCCCGTCTGGTGACCTGCTTCAGGTTTGACACCCTGTTTGCCCAGTGTTGCAGAGGACTTTACACTCCCCCACTAATTCCGATCGGACTCTATACAAGGGAAATCCTCAATTTTCCCAGTCCTAGTCCGATGTCGGACAAGGAAAGTCCGATCGGACATTGGATCGGACTCGGACTCCGATCAGAGTATGATCGGATTTTCCGATCGGAGTCCTAGGAGTCCAGTCCGAGGAGTCCAACAACACTGAGATGTTGGGGCGGGAGATGTGCAACTACTTTATATATATTTATATGTAAAAAAGTTGTGACACGGAGACTTGAACGCTCAACCTTGGGTCAAGTGATGACTAAGCATACAAACGGTACAATATAACCGTTATACCAACGAGGCGTTATGGTCATAGTTATGATACATCGATATAACACGTCGCTGCACAAGGCACGTGCTCGCTGGCCACGTCAGCCGTATCGATGATCAAATCGATCAAGCTCGGTCCCACCCATCTTTCTTCCTCCCACCACCACCATCGTTGGGTGTCCGCCCCACTGTCGCTGCCGCTGCGTCGTACCAACCGCGACCGCAACACGTCAAGGACGTTTACGCCGGCGCCGACAAGTACATAGGGAGAAGACGGGTGAGCGAAGCGAGGCAAGGCCCCGGGTAGGGGAGCGAGGTGCGTCGACGCCTGCCCCTACTAACCAGACTGACGGAAACGCCCCGACAGCAGCACGCCGAGCAGCAGCCAGCCAACGCTGGCACCACCCACCGCCACGTTACCCGCGAGACGCTGCCGCTATCCGTCACCCACCGCCACGTCACCCGCGAGACACCGCCGCCAGCCCATCACCACGTCACCCGAAGGTCTCGGGTAGGGGAGCGAGGTAAGTCGACGCCTGCCCCTACTAACCAGACTGACGAAAACACCCCGACAGCAGCACGCCGAGCAGCAGCCAGCCAACGCTGGCACCGCCCACCGCCACGTTACCCGCGAGACGCCGCCGCTATCCGTCACCCACCGCTACGTCACCCGCGAGACACCGCCGCCAGCCCATCGCCACGTCACCCGCGGGACGCCGTCGCTACCCGCTGGCACCGCCCACCGCCATGTTACGCGCGTAGTCGCCGTGCTCGGTGGGGGCGGGGTT